>APFE030856778.1:12212-50335 GCA_000404065.3 Pinus taeda
TCCCTCTATTTTATAGGTCGGATGAATGGATTTTTGACCCTCATAGGTTAAGAATCTCAACAACTCTTGTGGTTTTCTTTTGCTAATAGATTATGCCTTTGTGCTAATTTTGATAACCCTTACAAATGTATCGATAGTGACTCTTTTCTCTGTCATAGGAAATCCTAGTAACTTTTGCCATAGTTGCACCCCATTCTATAGATGGTGATCTTACTATTAGAAATATAGTAGCCATGATCAATATTTTCATTAAAAAGGAAAAAGGAAAATTAAATTTGAATTTAATGACTCAACTAATTTCAATTCAGCCTACTCCTTAATCATGTTGGACCTAATTTGGTTAGGCCCCTTTAAGGAACCATTTTGACCACTTTGGAAGACTATAAATATGATATATCTCCCTCTCATTTGGCACATTGACGATATGTTGTTTTATCATTGTTCTAGAGAAGGAAGGAGAAGGAAAAGGGTGAATTTCAGAAAGGAGAAGAAGAAGTGTCCTGGCACTTATGGGAGGTCTCTCTTGTACTAGTTAGATTTTATTTTAATTTTTTTGTTTATGGATGGGTTGATGAAAATTGTCTCTCTTTTTCTCTCTCATAAGGAGATATTTCTAGGTTTTCCCCTTTTTATTATTTCCCTGGTCTCAAACCTAATTGTTTTGTCTCTTGTCTCATTGTATTTCTTATTGTTCCTTCATGTTTAATGGTTGAAATTTTATTCTATATAACTACTTAATGATATTATATTTTATATAAAATTGATTCTAATAAATCATTGGAAGTATTTATTTGTTGAAGGTAATTGTTTCTAGTTTATGTGAACTCTAGAAAAATGAACATGGTATAATAGCCATTTGAAGAGAAGTTTGGGAGGAAGACACTTTAAACCATCAATTGAGGATTCTATGAAGTATTGAGCTCAATTGCATGTAGATTTGTACTCTAGCCAAATATATTGAGGCACATTACCTTTTTGTCATCCAAGTTTTTGTAAGGCACTATCTCTCTATGGATATGTGAGTTATTGAGAGAAGATCAAGCTATGCATTTGTAATGGTAGAGTTTTGGAAAAATATAAATTTATTCTATGGTTATTCTATAATAAAGTATAAGTTTATCCCTCATAAAAATACTTGTGAAAAGGTTCAGTAAACTGGACTAATGTATAAGTTGATTTTGACTAATGAAATCCAAACCTCCTTCTCCCTATGATATCTTGTGACTGATTAGAGGAATCTATGAAAATATAATAAGATTGATCATATTTAAAAGAAACAATAATATGAATTATAGCATTAGGATCCGAACCTGAGGTAATTAATTAGTAAAAGTATATGTTATGCAAGCTTCCTATGGGATCAAATCTACTACCTTAGAGGCATCTGAACCCTATTGTGGCATCCTAATATTAGATCTATGGCATATGAATTATATCTCTGTGATGAAACAAAGAAGGTGATACAAGTTGGTTTGGTATCATTAGAAATATGTCTTGTTTTGTCCTTTCTCAAGGAGATCTATAAAGCCAAATATAAGATAACATCACCTATTTCATTATGGACCTGAGGAAACATATATTTTAGAGCTAAGACACCTTAATCTTTTGTGAAATATTTGTATACCTAAGAAACCCATTCTCTTTGAAGAAATTTAAGACCTAAGGCATTGATTCACTGTGGCAGCTATGCAGACCTGAGGAATTTTATCTCTATAGGAGTGAAAAATATAATACTATATATCTATGGAATGTTTTGATGCTTATGAAGAAAATCATGTGGAATGATATGAGCCTTGTGGCACTTATTCTCTATCAAAAACAATACAATTTTGAGCATCCAACATCCTCGTGAATAATGCGAGGTCTAAGGAACTCTTACCTATGTCACAAAAGTTTATGGATAATTCACATCTATGGTATAATCTTGGCACCAAGACTTCTTGGAGGAGACACCTCTCTATACATAAATGAAGGATGTCATCACACTAAAAAATGTTGACTTGATTGATCTGGAAGAAGAGAAGCTAACACTTATAAGCTGCAAGATCCAAGAGCATGTCACTTGTAAAGTCTATTATATATATATATTTCGAAAGCCATACTCCTCTAAGTCTTCAAGAATATGATTAGGATTATTGTAATGAATATTGAAGTTTCACTAATGATCTCCCTTTGAGTTTTTTCAGACATTTGGAGTAATCAAATAGTGATTGGTGGCTTAGTATCTCCATTAAGAACCATTAAGAGATGAACAAGTTGCAAGTCTGCAAGTGAAGGAATTAGTGTGAAGACACTATTTTAGAATCTCAAGTGTTAAACAAGGGTTGGAATTTTCTTTTTTTAGGAAGGTCTGCTAAGTCTAAAAATGTTACCTTCCTTGAAGACCATTTCCTCTCTTGTTAAAGTCCTATTTAAATAACATCTTGCATGAATGTTTTGGTATAAACCTTAGACCTAGATCATGGAATTTATTGCAAGGTTAGATAGTGCTATTGTGATAAGAGAGTTTCTTGACCTAAAGATCATTACCTTTGGACATTGGAAATAAATGTAAGGATGTCAAGGTTACACCATTTTATAAATTGGACATAAATAATAAGAGGTTAAAGCTCCCCTTCAAAAGCCTAATGTCTAATTAGATTATTGCTAAGAAATTCAGAAATGATATCTAAGGTTTGGAAGATTGAAATGTTATGAATTTGTAAAGAAATACCTAGGGTTCGTGCAAAAAACTAGGTCTAATCACTCATAATGTTGATATTGAAATTGAGAATGATGAAGAATGCAAAGATGAGTGGTTCTATAAAACCCCAGTCTAAACTTGAATAATTATTAGTGTTTGGAGTCAACACGCTAGATAAAAAATTGATAAACCTATCTATGGTTGGAGATGAAGACCTAAGTCTTATGGACTAATAATTTCCAATTAAAAGAAGGAACCCTAGCTCTATGAAGAAATGACATCTTGATGATGAGGTTGATTTGCATGTTGGATTTAAGAAGTTTAAGGTTAAGAGGGAGAGGACATGTTCTCAAAAGACAATATCTAATATCTCTCTTATTTTTAAATTATTGCTAGTTTTGTTATTCATCTTGTCCTTGTATAGGTTTCTTGGTTATATTTGTTATTCCTTGGAATCCTAGTGAGGACTGTAGGTATATGATGAAGCATGCCAAGGATTTTGCAATATATGAAAAGGTTGGAAGAATAAAGTGAAAATAATACTTGTGATTGAATGAGCTATGGACTTAGAGGAAGTAGAAAATATCAACCTAATTGAAGCATATTTTGATATATGATGAAAAGAAGACAATTGTGACTTTCAAGATGAATATTGCTATAAGTTTTGAATAGCAATGTTGATCTAAATTTGATGAAGTTGAACCTGTAATTTTTATTCTATGTATTTGATATTTTTTTGACAAGGACTTAGGAATTATATTTTTTTGGCATAATGGACTATAATTCCATGGACATATCCATGATGAAATGTTCAAACAAAATCATTGCAAGGCACTATTGCTAACTTGGTTTATTCTCTGTTTGTCTCATTGAACTATATATTACATATTTTTATATTCACTTATGTGAGAAGCCAAAAATGAAGCTGAATAAATAGTTGGTTGTTCAACCTATTGCTATATGTTGGATTTGGCCATGGTATGCTGATCCAGGAGGATCTCATCAGATCAGCTGCACAGGCTCATTCCATCATCAACGTGTAGTTCATGGCCATCATTCAGTCGTCATTAGCAATGTGTGGTTTAGTGATGTGGCCATTGGGTGATGTCACATTGTGAAAATTTAATATAAAAGGGTTTTGTAACTGATGTACCAAATCCTAAAATACTTGTATTCAACACATTCTATAAAAAAAAAACTAATCTTGCTTGACACCTAAGTTTAGAAACATAAGTCTACAAACCCTAAACTTAACTCTCAGACCTTTATAAACATTACAAAACACAAATACATTGCAAATTATATAATAAAATAGTTATAAAACATATGTCAGTCCCCCAACCATAGAGTTAACTATGTCAGGAACTGTGTGCTATGTGAAAAAGGTTCATTGGGCAGAGGTTAGAGCTAACCGCAACATCAAACCACAGTGGAAAGGGAAACTGTAATCGATGGCATTTGAATAGGTAACAGAACCATGGCAGTTAGGTACAAGTCAGGTCAAGGTTACATAACCACGGCATAAAAACTACAAGCATATGAACATGCAGGCAACCATAGATTGGAACCGTCAAAGGGTAACCACACACGTGGCTGTCAGCCAGTTGATCACCACTGAAACCCACTGTTCACATTGGAAGTTAGCCAAGAGCACATTGTCAGTTAAATTGCCAACAAATATACTTATTATATGGTTTATTTTGGGTTTTTCATTGAATTTTTGACTATTTTAATTAAAACCACCTTGTAACCAATACCTAAGGTGTCAAATAATGATAAGACCGAGAGAAAAAAACCCTAATTTTAGCTTATGCATCCCTGAACTCAACCTAAGGAGTTAGAATGCATTTGGAGGGCTATAAAACAAGTTTTTCTCATTTGAGATGGACGAGAGTGGTTTTTGAGTTTTGTATGCAGAGTCTAGAGGATATAGGCTATTTTGTTTTCAGTGTAATAGGAGCATCGGGAGTTAGAATTGGGAACTAAGATAGGCGTTGGAAATCTAATTCAGAGAGCTTTCCTGTGACTGTGACCAGAAGTGCCTGTGTACATGATCAGTCTGGTCAATTTTCTATTTAATTTACCTCCTTAGATTCAATCCTAATAAAGTGCTCACCTATCTTAAAAGTAGACCCGAAGACGTATTCCATCAGAGACGAACTCCGTAATCAATATTGTTGTTTGGTATCGCTGTCTTTTGATGCTTTTCACTTCTATTTTACATCTTGCCTATGTTTATCATCTGTCGTAAAGTATTTCTTCTCAAGCAATTGTCATGGTTTAAGCACTTTAACTTAACATTCAGTTCACTGTTGGCATAGTCAATTCTATTTTAGTTTAACATATGATCATTTCAGATCATATAATTTGGTATGAGAGTAGGTTGCATTTGTAGAATTTGTCAGTGAATGTTAACTAGGTCAAAGTTATAACCTGGAGAAGGAATCCTCAAGGATATTAATCCAAAGATTGGAAAGTGAAGAGTTGTTCATAAGTTGACCATGATAGAATATGATGCAGGTGAAACTCCTAAAACTAAGATGAGAGATGAATAGTTTTAGCAAGCATTCTTGACTATGTAGCAGATGTTGGGATAACTTCACGAATATAAGAAGGTGAGAGATGCAACTTCTTCTTCAAAGACATAAAAGAAGGACAAAGGTAAAGGCAAGGTTGATAAACCTCCTCCACCTCCATCATCTCCATCATCATCATCATCTTCTTCTTCTAATTGAGAATCTAAAACAGAAAAGAAACCTAAGAAAATACCTCTTTTGAAAATTGATGTAAAATTTGAGTTACCTATTTGTGATGGCAAAATGAATCTTGAAAAGCTAGACAACTGGATTAAATAGTTAGAAGTGTATTTCTCGTATTCAAAAAATTTCTGATGATAAAAGAAAAATTCAGTTAGCTACACCTAGAATGTGGGGAACAAATTTAATCTGGTGGGAAAGTAAAGCTCAGATAGATGTAAAGCAGAAAGTTAACGTCATGTCTTCATGGTCTAAGTTTTTAAAATCTCTTAGGAATCAATTATATCCTTTAGGATACATGCAACAAGTTGTTATTGATTGGCAGCATTTGAGGCAAGGTAAAGGGAAAAGTGTTTAGGAGTTTACTCAAGAGTTCAGAAAGAAAGCATTGGTGCTTGGTATTTCATTGGATACACGGGAAAATTTATTAAAATACTAGGTTGTAATGTTAACCACCCTAGATCCATCTTAAAAGTAGATCTACTGAGTGTCCAAAGGGATCTAATTTATTTTTTACTCAAAAGGTGTTTGTAACTGTAATGTACCTCAAAAGACACCCTAAAAGAATAAAAATATTGTTGTAATTATAGTTGTATAAATGATTCTCATCACACGTAATGCATATTTTTATGGCCAAAGTTGATCATTAATCAATTTTACATTGATATTAAAGCACTAGTGTGAGTTAAATTCTTACATTAACAACTCCTCCTATTATATGCACATCTAAAATCAAATATGCTCTTAACATTTCCATAAGTATACATCCTATATTTTATGTACATGGTTTGACCTTATAATTAAGTTGATATATGTGCCCTTAATAGTGGTACTGAACCACTTCCATTGGCATGCGTTCTTTATGTCTCCTAGTAGTTCACACATGGTATACACTGTTAGATATAAAACGTTGGTTTTCTACCTACTTATGCCTTATCTAAACATGGAGTAACTCATTGTTCTATTATGTGCATCAAGCTTGGAATATAGTGCTTGAATAATAATCCTTTATTTATTTCCTAATCATACATTTGTTATGTTTATGGTTTTCTCTTAACCTTAATTGGGGTGTTGTATGGCTATTTGAGTGGGTTCCAAGACATGACCACATGAGATGAATACCTTAATCCATACAAGTGCTCCAGACATGACTTCACATGATTTCACGTGGTAGGGTGTAGGTTTTTAACCGATGGTCCCGATTTTGTTTTGGTAAATTGAAAATGATCCTTGTTAGGGTCTACAATTTGGGAGTAAACAAGTTATTCTCCAATTCATTTGAAAGCTTTTCCTTGGACCCTTTTTAGAGAGCTATTTGGTTCTCCTACAAGATTTTCAGCTCTCAACACCCTAGTCCTTGTCCATACCACTTGTGACACTACCTCTTTTCCATGCATACAACATTTCTCTTCTTATGGAGGTTAATTTTTTCACCCTTTGTCCAGACTTGTAAGTAACACCGTACAAGGATTGTGTTCTTCTTATTTATTTCTATTTCGCCTTTCTCATTTTTTTACTTTTTGTATTTTTTGGTTTCGTTTCTCATGTTGCTTGCCATTTTAGGTACAACATGGAGTAATTTCTTTACAGTGACATTATGACTATTCCAGTCTCTCTTAGTAATGTTATTACCTTGTTAATGTTGGGTTTCTTTTAAGTAAAATTGTTGGAAGGTTCTTCCTTAGATCCCCTCACCTTCACGTAATCCTTTTGTTCTCCTTTACACACATGATTTTTTATATCAAAAATTGATAAAAATGTTTTATTGGTACATTTCCTTTGTGTTCAAGTGCTCTACAAAAGAATGGAATTTCTGTTGGACCTCCTCTTAGCTACGATTTAACAATTAGGTAGTTTTCCTTCTATAAAAACCTTAAGGGCTTATTGTGAATGTTTTCCTTGTATTTTTTTTGAAGTCATGACTTAGGGTTGTTTTGACCACGACACACTAAAGTTTAATGCATGGTCATGTTTATGACCAAACTTTAGTCGTACTGTGATGACCAAGCCATGGAAAAGAAATTTTTGACAAAATCTTGTTAACAAATCTAATTTCTCTTTGTTATAGCTCCAAATCTCACTTTTGATGTTTGTGATGTTGCACTCAAGGCCTAGGGCAACCCCTCCTTGCAGAATGGTCCAAATACTTAAAAAATTGGGTTTTACTCCCTATACGTGACATTGCCCTGAGCTAAATGCATGTGTACATGGTTCTATGTATACCCAACATGTGTGTATGTCTTAAAACACTTAAAAAAATTAAATCTCCTTAATTTCGGGTAGAGATCATGGGTTTTACCTATTGATTACCTATTAGTGTCCATGGCCCAACTATTGCCAATGAATTCCCAACTAAAAAAATACTTTGGGAGGAGTATAAAAAGGCTTCAATGGGAAGGCCTAAAGGAGGAGAGAATAGAGAGAAAAAGAACTCTATTGAGATTATCCCTGATCAGGTCTAAAGATCCTTGTGCTTCCAGCACTTCCCCCATTACAGGAAACCCTTGTTCCCTTGAGTTATGATGTCTCTCCCTTGGTTGAGATATCCTTGAGTGAGCCATGGAAGGAGTTCGCTGGAGGCTTGAGATTGGATGAATCCAAAGGACGGTTCCGCTTGGAGCCTATGAAAGGAAGAATTGGGTGAAATCATTCCTTACTGTAATTTAGTTATCTCTAATAAAATAAACACTTGTCTTGTTCCTGGTATTAATCTTCTTCATGCTTATGAGATCAATGTTATGATTTACATATGAATGGTTGTTTCAATTGTATAACTAACTACCTTTTAATATGCTATGAATTTGATTTTCTTATGATGCGTGGTACATGTACTGCTATGCTTCCTTGAATTGATTGCCTTGTAGGTTGAAGGATCGAAAGGAACTGCGAGAGGGTTTGGACCCTAGTTCGATCTACCCAAACGAAGGATCCCCAGGTGCACCTCTCTTTGTGTAGTTTGTTTATATTAGTATCATGGATGTATGGAATGATTGTTTTTCTTTATAGATAGCCCCTACTCTGCTAGGGTATTGACCCAAGACCCTAGGGGACCTTTGTCCCTAAACAAAATTGGCGACTGCACTGGGGACAACAATATTGTTGTTCCTATTTTGGGTTTATTCAAGCTAATTAGGGCTCAGGTGTTTATTTAGTTGCCGTGAATGAGTAGTCTGTTCTTGTAGGAACTTGAACTGTAAGTTTGATTAGTTTCTTCAGACCTTTTTTTACTTTTTCTTGTGATCTTTTATACATGCACCTTGGTCAGGTTGCACTTGTGTATGTATGCAAGTTTCATCATATGAACCCACGTATACACAAACTTTTGTGGAATGAATAGTGTATACAGCAACTGTGTATTGACGCAGTCACGTATACCCTAAAATTTTCAATATTTTTCAAATATTTTTTATTTTGGAGATTTATCTGCGAGTTTAAGTCTTTCCTGAACTGCTACTTTTCTATGTTAGCCTTTATTTTACAGCAAGTTCATGATTTCAAACTCTCTCTGGTTGTGGAAAGTGTTGTTCTTGTTTTGTTTTCTTGCAAGAATAATCATTTTTGTTTAAGCACACAAGATTTCTTTATGGGAATCTCGGTTGTTCTAGTTTTCCAGGGTAGAAAGATTCGTCTCAATCTTTGTGGCAAACCTTGTTTTGGCGATCTTTTTGTTTGCGTGTCAAAATTATATCTTTGTGGCCATTTACTTTTCTTGCTTTTTGAAAGTTGTTGTGTGACGATTTTGAGAATTTTCTTTCTTGATCTTGCGATCATTGTCACCAAGCTCTTTTTGCTACTTTTTGATTGTTAAGAGCATCTTAAAACACACTTTTTGTTGAGTTTTTACCCGTTTTGTGTTCTTAACTTGCAAAGTGTTTTGCTGCATACTCTTTGATCATAAAGTTTTAGTCTTATTTAGAGCTCTTTTGAAAGGTTGTTTTTTGTTTTTTCTTTTGAAGAAAAATTCTTAAAATCTTGGTTCTTGCTTTCTTTGGCCTTGTTTTGATTTAGTTTCCTTTTTGCATTTTTGTTTGTCTTGAAATATTCTTTGAGTGTTTGGATGAAAATGAGCATTAGAAACTTCTATTCTATCTAAACATCTTAAGTGGCTAATTAAAATTAATAAACAAGTTACTTTCATTTCTTTGATTTGGAGAAGTTTTAAGCTTTGCATTAGCATGTACTCATTGCATTAGGATAAATTTGTGCATATTTTAGGACATCCTAGTTTTGTTAATTTTTGTGAGTGTGAAGCTTGAGTAAAAGAAAAGAAAAGAAAATTTGATCTCTTTCTTAGAAGTTCCTTAGAACCTAGTAGAAGTTTCTTTCGTCGAAGAACAAAACGAGTGCATTTGCATATAGTTTGGTTTTTATTAATTTCTTTTGCGTCAAAACACCACAAGTTTCATTTCTACTTATCCCTTGACTTAAGAACAACCCATTTAAAAACAAGTGCTAATTAAAATAACTAGAACATTTTTATAATTGTCAATTTAGACACATCAACAAGTTTTAGGATATTATAGGGCCTTGGATTAGTGGAGAGAAAACTCTCCAAGGCCATTTAAATTGTCAAATGTAGGAGTTTGAATAGTGAGTGCAAATCCAATAGTGTTAGGAAGACCTGGAAAGTTCTATATCTAGGAGTTAAGCACGAGGGTTTTTGAAGATAAGGAAGAGAGATACCCACTCTCCTACTTGTCGGATCTTACCTCAATACTGTTTCACCTGACTTCTGATATGAGTTGGTAACCTTATTTGCTTCTCCTTGGGATCTACATAGGTGGTTGTGGAGAGGAATCCCGTGGCACCTGAGGTTGATGTTGTGTCACTCTCAACGGTACTACTAGGGGCACCCTTACAAATTTTGGGGGCTTACACTAGCGCATCCTGTTATTAGGAGGTCAGCGTAACTTCCTCTATTACCTTTGCTGGTAGGATTGGGCCGTCATTATCCTAGAATATCTTTGGAAGGCCCCTTCATTTTCTTGTATTTTGGTGTCTGATCCTCATCACCTCGAGCAAAAATACTTGAAAGTTGTTTGACGTGCTGACATCTTTTAGGGACTTTTTAGTGTGTGCTTTGTGCTCTTAGTTTTTCTTGAGTCTTTAATTATATCTTAATAAAAAATTCAAAGTGGCTGATCGATCACCTAGATGGTCTCGGAGACTTCATGGTCTTTTACCACCAAGTTTAGAGACTTCTCCTAGAAGGCACAGTGGTAATATTATTGGTGGGTTTCATCCCATGGCAGCTGATGCATTGGGGATTGATCCTCCCCTAGGGGGCATTAGTGTTCAGGATAGGCCTAGTACTTCCAAGAAATTAGAGAGGAACACTCCAGTTCTTTCTAGAGTTCTCTTTCAATCGGAAAATAACATAGAGATAGAAGAACTCCTAGAGTCGTTAATAGCTCTGAATTCTCCTCTACCTTCTAGCCATCCAAACGTATTACAATACATTGGGACTCTGACACATAGACTGTCAAATCTAGGTCACATTACGCACTTACCTTCGATGACCTCAGCTTGAAGCATGGCTTCTACTATGAGTGCTACAACCATGCAAACTCCAAGATCAGTACAAGGGGAAGGAACTATTTCCATCCCTTCTGCATCTTTATTTGGGTCTTTCACTAGCATATCCTTAGTTGGATCTACCTCCATTCCTTCTATGAGTGGAAATTCCCAAGCCAATGCATTTAATTTTGGATTCTTCCCATTTGGCACCCATTCACAGGGTATTCCGCCAGTTCCATTTAGTGCCTCCACATCCATGATGGGTGGTTTGACTTCATTTGAAGGTTTTCCTTTTAGAGGTGGTCATATACAACATTCTAACCCGATGATAGGATCTATGCCTTTTTTTTCCATAGGACAAGGCAGCAATCCCTTTCAAGGTTCGACTAACCCTGTGGTTAGTGGCTTAGGAACTGGGAATCTGTTTTTTGGCCAACCAAGGAATAGGTTGTACTCCACAGTTAGTTCATTTTGAAGTATTCCTCCCTTAGCTTCTGCTTGGAATCCTTATCATGGGTTATTAACTCCTTATAATCCTTTAAGAGGGACCTTCGCTAGTTATGGAGGTTTTTCGACCGAAGTTGGTCAAACTCTTAGTTTTGTTGGATCATAAGGGTCACGTTTTGGTTCAGCTTGTTCTACTAGTTACTTCAGGCAACCTGGTGCCTTTAAAAATCTAGGCCAATCTTTTTAGAACTTTCGGAAACCTGCCCAGTCTGGTTGGAATCCCTAGGTTCCTCCTAGGCTTCCTTTTCTGGCAACATTGAATTTGCCAGATCTCACGAAACTAATGAACGATCCAATCAAATACAATCCGGCCTAGCCTCCAGTCCCAATCAAACTTCGTTCGGACATTCCAAAGTTTGAGGGGAATGGAGGTGAAAACTTGGGTAACCATGTAACCACATTCCATTTGTGGTTCTCATCAAACTCCCTTATAGATGCCTTGATTAGGTTGAGACTTCTTTAACGCACCTTAATTGGTAATGCGGCCAAGTGGTATATAGAGTTGCCAAGGGGCAGCTTTACATCTTTCACGAACTTGGCTAATATTTTCCTAAATCATTTCCAGTTGCCCATCCGTTATGATGTTGGAACTGAACTTCTAGCCAATTTTCATCAGGATATGGCAACCCACTTCTCTGATCATATTCAGGAATGGAGACGGAGAAAGAGGCTCATTAAAGAAAAAATTCCTCCAGAATACTGTCTCGAATGGTTTTTGAAATCCTTACAACCTGAAATCTCAAGGATGCCTCTCTGTGTTTCCGGGAAAATTAGTGTCTTTTCGATCGACTGGCCCTCTAGGGTTGGCAACTACCCTAGAAACAAATAGTTTAAAGCAATTTGAGATTTCTTCTATGTATAATATATAAGAGAGAGAGAAAGGAACCAACCTAGATCTTCTGCTTAACACCTTACTTGATCTCTCTCCCCCTTGACAGCGCTTGCAACTCCTCTCCTCACTTATCCCACTTGGGGAGTACCTGAAGAAACACAGTAACAAGGAACTATCAAAGCGTCTTGATCTATTATATCATAAGCATTACAGAATCAGAAATGTAATGAACATACAATGGCATTCATAAACAATAACATTCACAATTGTGCAGTTATATGGAAGAAAACTCAAAGACCTTTATTAAAATAGAAGGGATAATTACAACCCATTTGTCTGATCCAGCATCATTCTCCCAGCATCAAAGCCATTTTCAACTCATGAAAAGTAATTTCATACCAACAATACAATGCCCTTCCTCAAATACAAACTATCAGCACTTCCTTGCAAATTACAAAATTCCAGCCTCTAGATCTCTCAGATGAGGGATCCATTTATAGATGAGTGCAAGGGTGTGAGTCATGTATAGGTTTTTGATTAGTGTCATTCCACTTGTTGCATTTGGTTCCACTTGGAGATTTCTTGGATCTCTTACTCATCCTTGGGCGAATTCAGAGAGGGAAGTGTCATAGGAGAAGTTTCTAGAAGATTCCATGAGCATCCACTTAGCAAATTTCCTTGGACATTTGTCCATCCTTGCTCATCGTACCCTATAGAAGGCCTCATTAGTATGCATCGAACCTGGCTAGTGTAGAAGTTAGTATGCATCGCACCCTGTCAGTGGAGCAGTAGTATGGTCCAGTTTTGGCCAGTTTTGGATTGTTTTTCAGGTGGAACTTTTGTGGAATGATGTAATTAGTTGACCATGATCCTTTAGGGTATGAAACAACACTTTTAGGGGTTAAATATCCCTAGTTTATTAACATATAATATTGGGGTTGTAGTTCCCAAATGTGTCTATAACAGTTTCCCCCTAAAGCATGAAGTTGTAAATATTTGATGTTAGGTGAAATGCTTTATCATGAGGATTCGAGGTTTTCGAAACTAGAAGGTGACCTATATAATATACAATACAATACATCATCATAATATAATTTTCATGATCTAGTTGAGGCAGGCATGCCCATGCTCAACTTTATAAATTCATTTCATTCGCATAGAAAAAATAGTCGTCTGCATATGCAGACTGGTGATTCTTCAAATGTAGATTCATCATCCCTGGCTCAGATGACTATTTGTGCAGCTTCAGTGTACATTTGATGTCTTTATATCCCTAAATATATCACAATCCAAATGGATGAAACCAGATCTGGGGTCTTCAAACTCGTTCAATCTTCACTCGATGTACAAATCAATCCATGTGAAGATATGTTCTGAAGTTGAACATGGAAAGACATCGCCTAATTACCAGCCAATAATGTGAGTTGTCAACAGACGTGACAAGAATCATTGATAATGATAATAACCCTCAAGGTACTATAGTAAAATTCATGTGATGTGAATATATGATCCAATATCAAACACCACACAAAATTTTTCAGTCGAAGGCCATTGATGTCAACCTGTCACCGGAAGTCAGAAACTTTCCATTGAGGCATGCAAACTTAAAAGTACTGAAAGAGATGTTTCTAAGTCAACTTCTTGGATAATGAGCTGATGTCAACAGGAAGTGACTCATCATAGGAGGGAATTAATGTATCCCATATCTATGACACTACACGAAGCAAATGACTTTCTAGAGGTGAAAAAGATCTAACGCCACAAGGCTCAGGAATGGCGGTCATGAAAAATGGAGGGTGAAGGTATTGCAGTGGATGAGGCTTCAACTGGATGGTGGTTTCTCAATTGAATGACTTCTCTTGAACATATCAGCGACACTAAGATGGATTGGTAGCGTTAACCCCAACAGATGGATGGTGCAGAATACCAATGGTGAAATGACCAGTGAATGGAATAACCCAACCCGACTCAATCAAGGTGACAGAGTGAAAGTTTCATGTTCAAGAGCGACCTACTACCATAAAATTCTTCATGTTTTCTTCCCTTTTTCCCTAGTCATTGCTAACCTGTACCTCTCTATTTTTTTCAATCTTGAGGAGGATAACATATGCTTGTTCTATAATTTTCCCTTACGACAAACCTGTCACTATGTTTTAGCAAGTCTAGCAACAGTGAAACTCATTCTTATCTATGTGGACAAGTTTTTTCGCTATTGTTTTAACGAGTTTAACGACAAGGACAAGTCGGTCCTTTTCATGTTTAGAGAGTTTGAAAAGGGATGAAAAGGGGACTCTATCTCGCCTTGGGTGGACGAGTTTGTCGCTTTTGTTTTAAGGAGTTCAACGACAAGGATAACTTGGTCCTTTTAATGTTTAGAGAGTTTGAAAAGGGATGAAAGGAAACTTTGTCTCATCTGGACGAGTTTGTCACTATTTTTTTAACAAGTTTAATGACAAGGATAACTCAGTCCTTTTTAATGTTTAGAGAGTTTGAAAAGGGATGAAAAGGAAACTCTAGAAGTTATTTTTCGTAGCATAGTCTCTTAAGTCTGAAAAAGGATAAAATAATATGAAAGGGATGACTTTTTGATCATTTTAACTAGACAAAAAAAATAAGCACTCGACAATGTTTTCATATTTAACGAGTCTGAAAACAATTTAAAGGAGACTTGTTTTTTATGAACGAGTGGCGTTTAGGGTAGCAACTCGTTCTGGGTAAGCTTGGAACTTCCCAAAACATGGTGATGTGAAGAGGTTGGCTAATAGGACCACTCATCAGAGTTGTTCCTCAAAAGGGTAAACAATCAAGTGGTAGCATATGATCGGCCAAAACAATGGAGGTGATGGCAGGAACACAACCAAGGCTCAGAAGGCTGATAGCATGGCAATCACAAAGGTTATTTACTGAAGGTGGGTTCATTTTTTAATGAGTTTGAATCATGGGGAACTATGCACAGTGGTAGGTTTATTTTTTAAAGAGCTTGAACCATGTGACAACATATGCTCAACTTTTAGTTTTTTCTTTTTATGTAAGCTAGAAATGACAAAACTGAAAAAAAAAAACAGAAAAGACAAAACTAAAAAGCTAGAAAAACTAAAAAAGCTAAGGAACTGCTGAGGTTAGGTAGGATGGTTTTGTCTGTGGAGTACACAAAAAACTTCCTTTTCTTTATCCGTAGAATAGACAAAGGTGAATGGTGTTTGGACCAATCACCTAACCTAAGAAGCTAAAAAGCTAAAAGGCTAGAAAGCTAAAAAAATTGAAAAAAGGTTTGCATGCCCCTAACATGATGAAAAGGAGAGTCTCTTGTAATCATAAGGAAAATTCTGTGATTACATAGGATTGTTTCATCCACAGAGAAGACAAACACTTCCTTGGCATCGTCTGCCAAATAGACAAAGGTGTATGCCCCCTAAGCTTCACTACATTAATTAGAATACTCGTGGCAATTAGGTGTATGGAATGAAGGTTGAAGAGATGTTGTTAATGTACAAGGACCACTTAGAGATGATGATCGACTTGGAGGTATGCTTGAACCAGGAAATGAAAGTTGGTCAACGGTGACAATTTTGCCTTCATATGGGAAACACGTCACTCAAAAGAGTGTTGAGACAATAGCTTCCATGTTGTAAACATAGTCACACCCAAGTAGTATATTATAGTCTAATGGTCCTGGGACTACCATCACATTCAGGTGAATGGTTTTCCCTCCCAAAGTTATCAGTAACTTAGGAAGGGTCCCTAATGGTCATTTGGTTCCTTTGTTAAAGCCTGACAAATTCTGTGTAACAAGCATAAGCAATGGAGAACCAAATGCTTTCTAAGCAATTGAGGAAAGGATACTCACTTATTCTCCTTCATCTATGATAGTACCAGACATGATAATTTTGTAAACTAGTACTATGATCCGGAATGTTACATAAGAGGGAAGGCAGGATTTTACTAGTCGATTCCAATCGAAGGAAGTGACTAGACTACTTGTAGGGGGTACCGTATAAACGGTTGAATTAACCCCTTGAGTAGCGAGAATTGGGGGATTCTCTTCTTGTTGTGAAGGAATGGGCAGATTGCCCCCAAGTTCATTAGACTTTGAAGTAACAAAAAGAATTTGAACAGTATCATTCTTATTCTCTTCAGGAAGAGTGTGACCTTCAGAAGATAGAACTAGGTCGACTACCATCCTGACCTGTTGAATTTTGTTGGGTATAGACTCAGAAGATTCACTTTCAACGATAGATGGTTGAGTCATGTTAGTCGGATCATCAACTAGTAAAGGCCTTGGGGAGAGTTTCCTGTATCCAGATGGAAGTTGTTTTGGTGAAGCAGGATGGTTATGCAAGTCTCTTTTGGCTTCACCCAAAAAAGGACACCGAGGAAGGGTATGATCCCCTTCACATAGTCTACATGGAATTTTGACCTTTCCTTTATGTCCATGAACATCACTATTACTAATTGATGGTGTGTTGTCAACATCATCACTAGAGGTTGATAACACTTGATGGTGTGTATACGGAGACCATTCTCTCAAGATCCGAGGAAGGTAAGGACAATCTCGATGAAAATGGTCTCCTTGACAAATTACACAAGGAAATTTGGGTTTAGGAGATTTAATGTGCGGATTTTCACCAGATGATTCATGGTTGCCCCTTTGCTGAATTGACTTATTCTTCTTCTCCTTCCCTTTCTTCTTCTTCTCAGTTACCTGGTTACTAGGATCGCTACTTTCACCAAGTGAAGAGGAAGAACGGGAGGGAGAAACAAACGAAGAAGAAGGTGAAGGGTCAAATTCAATATTAATTGGATGCTGATTCGATTGCTGAGGAATCATAGTATTTTGAAACACTGTGGTTGAAAATAGACATATTGGCAGGCCAATTGTGATTTCTGGAAGGGGTAATGTAGCCATATACAGAGCACCAATATTTCCCAAGAAGAAAATGGACTAGGATTCCCCTCAAAACGGATTCCCTAATTGGTGGACTCCATTATCTCAACCTAAGATCAATGAAGGAACAGGGATGTTATTCTGAATTTAATAAATTTTAATGACCCTTTGACACAACTTTTCTTTTTCAATTTTTAAGAGTCGATAAAAAGCTAAAGATGACTCTAGTCCCCTTCGACTTTTAATGAGCCTTAAGTGACAAGTTCTCATATGGACCTTTTCTTTTAAATAGTCAAAAAGGAATGAAAGTGACTACTTTGGAAATCTAGACAGAGGGATTACCAAACTAATAGAAAAACTGCAATATACACCTTGGTGATAAATTAAAGAAAAATTACCAAGGGCTTATGTATGGAAGTCAATCTTCCCAAATGTTGTGTTCAATGCATTGCGATCAATAGGGAGGCAGACATGGCTTCATATGGATAAAGGATATAAGCCTATTGTGGTCTCCTAACATATACGCGATGGTATGGGGAGCACAGGTCTATGCTAGCACTTGTCGTATCAAAGAGGAGGAATCACCCAACCTTCAATGAAAACGATTGTTACTAGTTTTTATGACGCCGAAACATGTCTCTAGCCTAGATCTCTAGATGTGTTGCGTTAGGTTTCAAAGCGTTGTTAGGTTCATTGAGATTTATTTTAGACTTGATCTTGTTTAAAATTTTTCCTTTCAATGGTTCACTGCGTGATGTTGATTTGAAATTCCTAAAAATGCAATAAAAAATTATATACAATTGTTGTTTATTTTGATTAATGAAAATCCTAGCTACTAGGGAGACAAAATTATGATTCTTTCAAACAAAGAGCAGAGAGCACACACTAAATGCACTTTCCTAAATCATTTTTCGCACACAAGCTAAATGCAAATGCAAATGCATGTATTTTTTTTTCATTCCCCTTAATGTGAAAAATGCCAAAAAGGGAAAAACTAAGTATAGCAAAGATCTGAAATTATTTCATTCAAGAAATATTTCCGATAATTTCCTTTTCAAAATAGAAAGGAAGAATAAATGACACTTTTCAATTTCAAATAGAAAATTATTTTGACACTTTGAATAACAATATATCAAATCAAATACATGATGAAAATTTTAATCGACTTTTCAGAGAAGGAAGACTCCATGACACTTCTCTTTTTTGACACAAAGTAGCAGTTACGACACTTTTTGTACCAAAACGACATATCGATTTAAACAACTTTTTGACAAAAGATTGTAAATTATGGACAAATACATAAAAACATTTACTAATCCTAATCAATGGAGGCTAATGTATGTAATGCAAGCAAGCTTCTGTAATGAGGCACTATTCATAAGTAGCAAATCAACTAAAGAAAGCTGAAAACAAGGACAAAAACCCCACATTTCAAGAAGGGAAATAGGCTCAGTTAGTCATCACACCAGGGCTTCACAAAAACATGGATGAATTACACTTTTTAGGCTTACTAGGTGTGATGCATATTGGTTGACAATGACAGACAGTGCGATGGGCCAGGGAGCACAACTGAGGTGGGTCTTGGCTCAAATTTGAAGCTGGTTTCAATGAGTTAATCTAAGCTATGATGGAAAGTAAAGAGCAAAGTACAGAGGAATGATCTTGGGAGGTTACTGAGCTACCAAAAGGGCATCTAGAATGCTTGTAAATCAAATGTTCAATTCATAAACTAAACTGGAGATTGACTAAAGCATCATTCATCTACTATGCAATTGTAGAGCAAGAGTAGTTCGAAGGCTATCTGGCTAACTTCAAGCCCTATCTATAATAAAATAAACAAAAACAACAACAAACAAACATCTCTTTGCTCCCCAATGGAGTCACCATTTTTTTTCTTCAGGAAAACTAGTGTCTTTTCGATCGACTAGCCCTCTAGGATTGGCATCTACCCTAGAAACAAATAGTTTAAAGCAATTCTAGATTTCTTTTATGTATAATAGATAAGAGAGAGAGAAAGGAACCAACCTAGATCTTTCGCTTAACTCCTTGCTTGATCTCTCTCCCCCTTGACAGCGCTTGCAACTCCTCTCCTCACTTATCCCATTTGGAGAGTACCTAAAGAAACACAGTAACAAGGAACTGTCAAAGCATCTTGATCTATTATATCATAAGCATTACAGAATCAGAAATGTAATGAACATAAAATGGCATTCATAAACAATAACATTCACAATTGCATAGTTATATGGAAGAAAACTCAAAGAAATCTATTAAAATAGAAGGGAGAATTACAACCCAGTTGTCTGATCTAGCATCATCCTCCCAACGTCAAAGGCCTCTTCACCTCATGAAAAGCAAGATCACACCAACAATACAATGCTCTTCCTCAAATACAAACTATCAACACTTCCTTGCAAATTACAAAATTCCAGCCTCTAGATCTCTCAAATGAGGGATCCATTTGTAGATGTGTGCAAGGGTGTGAGTCATCTCTGGGTTTTTGATTAGTGTCATTCTGCTTGTTGCATTTGGTTCCACTTGGAGATTTCTTCGATCTCTTACTCATCCCTGGGTGACTTCAGAGAGGCAAGTGCCATGGGAGAAGATTTTAGAATATTCCATGAGCATCCACTTAGCAAACTATCTCGGACATTTTTCCATCCTCACTCATCGCACCCTACAAAAGGCCTCATCAGTATGCATTACACTTGCCTAGAATAGAAGTTAGTATGCATCACACCTTGTCAGTGGAGCAGTCATTATGGTCCAGTTTTGGTCAGTTCTAGATGGTTTTTCAAGCGGAACTTTTGGGGAATGATGTAATCAGTTGACTATGAACCTTTAGGGTATGAAACAACACTTTTAGGGGTTAAAGAGTCTTGGTTTATCGACATATAAGATTGGGGTTGTAGTGCCCAAATATGTCTATAACACTCTGTCTAGAATCTATTTTGAGGAGCAAGCTATATTTAGAGCCCAGTAGTTAGAATTGATTTATTCTTAGTCTGAGGTTCTACAAAAAATCTTGCTAGATGCTCCTAGGACTATGGTTGATATAGCCAAGTCAAAGCCAAGTCCCCATGCGGATGGTATCATTGGATTCCTAGACACAAATGCGGTGAACCTGTTGAGCCAATTGAAGAAGTTGTCTTTACAAATTTCTCCTAACAATTAGGTCACATCCTAACACTTTGTCTTCTCAACCCTCTTCTGTTAATGCCATCTAATCTTCCAACCCTAAAGAAAATCGAAATTAAAATGGGAAAAATAAAGGACGAGGTAAGAAAGAGAGTTAGGATGGGAAGACTGACGCAAATAAACCTAGCAATAATGCTTGTGGTGGTGGAAATGAGTCTAAAAATAAAGTCAAGTTTCCATGCAAGCTATGCAATGGAGACCATTTAACTCATCTTTCCCCAAAGATTCAAGATGCTCAACGCTGGTTAGGGCAGCAAGGGACTTCTATTTCTCAAGTTGTATTAAGCAACCCTTTTCCCCAAGGGCAGCAAATGCTTGCTGGTGTGAGTTCAAATCCTGGTACCTCTGCAGGGGGCCAACCAAGAAGGGGAGAAATCATCAAATATTTTCATGATGGGCTCTAATGTTCATGTGGCCACTCGGTCGCATGATTACAGTGAAACTAAAACATCTAAGGACAAAACTAGTCCTGCAAATACCGACCTTCATATTGAGTGAACCCCTGTCGAGACTATACCACGGATATTGAAAGGTTCCACTATACCCACGACTATCAATCCTAATGCTAGGGCTACCAAAAATTACTCCATTGTTGAGGATTTGGCTCAAAGTCCATGTGCTAGGTTCTCTTTAGAGGTTCTTCAGTCGTGTCTAGCTCAAAAAAGTGTTGTTCTTTCGGTGATAGGGGCAGTTGATCCAAACAACTCCTTATTGATCACTTTCGACATGCTTACTGTCAAAAAGTGACTCCCTCATCACATGGCTTTTCAAATAAAGTCTACATACCAAAAAATTAACATTTTTCATACCGTTATTGATGAAGGAGCCTCCACGTGTGTCATGTCAATGTCATGATGGAAGGCCATTGGTTGTTCCTTCACCTACCCTCCTGATTGTATTTGATGGGCATTCTCATAAGTTGCATGGGATTATCCTAGCCTTTCCCATATGTGTTGGGGAGAAGTCATCAATATCAAAGTAGAATTCATTGATGCTAACCTAGATTACAACCTCCTCTTAGGAAGGAACTAGGTATATGAAATGGATGTTGTTGTTTCAACTCTGTTTCATGTCATTTTCTTTCCTCATGCGGTGAAAATCATTAAGATTGATCAATTGGATTATTCTCCAATTGCTCCTCAAGAAACATTGGATTCTATAGTTCCTTTAGTGGATAACCCTCATCCACCTACTGAGAATCTAGGAGTTGGGATGTATTGTTCATTGATGGGTACATTTGATTTCCCCTCTCCTATAGCTAGAATTAATGTTGTTTCATCATCGAAGGAGTCTTCATGGGAAGAGTTCTTTCGAACTCATTATTTTTCAGACCCTTGGACCTTGCCTTCACCTACAACCACATTAGCTGAAGGACAAGTTGGTGGAATGGAATTTCTATGTCTACAGCAGAGCTTATATATTAGTCTATTGTCAACTCTACAAACAACCATTCTACTCCTTTCTCTGAAAATGAGTTGCATGGTGATGTGGCCACGGCTTGGACCCTTGATTCTACCTCTGCTATGGACTGCTTAGACATGGTTTTACCATCCAAGGAAGCAATCCTAGAAGTAATGACGGGTGTAGATCAACCTTGGAAAAACTTACACCATCGTTCATACTTTCTTCCTCTATTGCAGGAAGTAGAATCTAGGTTCTCCAAGCTCTTTACTACTAATGTTTTTATGGTATCAAAGCCTTTGGCTCCAACAAACTTTCATGCCGAAGGTAATATGTCAGTGATTTAAGAAACGATACCTATAAGCATCTCTAGGAACCCTAATGTGATCGAGAATCTCTTCATCAGAGCCGAATGTTCCCCTGAAGAAATTCAAATTTACACCAACCTTTTTAAGGAGTTTCAAGATGTATTCACTTGGTCTTATGAAGAAATGTCCGGCATTGATCCATCCATAGTTCAACATGAGATCAATACCTATGAAAACGCCAAGCCGATTTGTCAAAAGCTTCAGCCAATTAATCCTAGGAAAGTAGTAACCATTAACACTGAAGTAGAGAAGCTGCTTAAGGTGGGTTTTATTTACCTTGTTCCTCTTACGGATTGGGTTTCCAATCCAGTCCCTATGGATAAAAAGCATGGAACAATCTTAGTATGCATTGACTTTAGGGACTTAAGCAATGCTTTTACCAAAGATAATTACCCCACACCATTTATTGATCAAATTATTGGTGAGTGTGTGGGTAATGAAATTTTCTCCTTCATGGATGGTTTTTCTAGTTATAATCAAATCTCTATCCATCATGAAGATCAGCATACGACAACTTTTATATGTCCCTGGGGTACCTTTTCATACAGAAAGATGCCTTTTGGTCATAAAAATGTTGGAGCTACCTTCCAGTGAGCCATGTCATACACTTTCCACGAACTTAAACATATCATTGAAGCATACTTGGATGATTTAGTTGCTCGTTCTTGAAAGAGAACTGATCATCCTAGTCACCTTTGATTGGTTTTTAAGCGATGTCGATTTTACAAAATCTGGTTGAATCCCAATAAGTGCATTTTCATGATTACATCTGGTCAGTTATTAGGGTTCATTATGTTAAATGAAGGGATTCGAGTTGATCCCTTCAAGGTAGAGGTAATAATTCAGTTGCCTCCCTCGTTCTCAATTTGGCAACTTCAAAGTCTTCAACAAAAGGGTAATTTCTTAATAAGGTTTATAGCGAATTATGCTAAGATCACTAAAGGGTTTATGCGTTTGATACAAAAAGGAGTTCCATATGTATGGGATAACTTTGTGCAACAGTTGTTTGATGCCTTGAAAAAGGCATTAGTCTCTGCCCCGCTTTTGAGTCTACCAAATTATGGTAGGTATTTCCTTTTATATCTCGTTGTTGCAGAATCAACCATAGGTATGGTTCTCGTTCAGGAAGATGATGCTCTCATGGAGCATGTGATTTATTATTTGAGCTAAGGCTTGATAGGTCCTGAACTTCACTATTCTCCTTTTGAGAAGTTTGCTTTGGCAACTATCCATGCTATCAAGTGGCTCCACCATTATATCTTGCTACACAAAACTTTTGCCTTAGCAGTGGTCAATCCATTCCAATTTTTCCTTAGTAGGCGAGTGATTGGGGGAAAATATAATTGATGGATAGTCATTTTACAAGAATTCGATCTCGATTTCTTGTCTGCCAAGTCTGAGTAATCTATGGCTTTTGTGGAGTTAATTTCCGAGCTACCTTCTATAGAGGATATTGTTTATGAGGAAAATTTTCCCGATGAACATTTATTCCTCATCTCTTCACTCAACCCTTGGTATGGATATATCATTGTTTATCTCCAGACTTTTAATTTCCCCTCTACTTTCTCTAAGGATGAACACTGAAAATTATGTCACCTGACCAAGGAGTATGTCATCATTGGTGATACATTATATCGTTGAGGGTTTGATTCAATCCTTCAGCATTGTTTAACCCTAGAGGAAGCAGAGTCAATGCTCAATGATTGCCGTAGTGGAGCTTGTGGAGGTCATCTTTCAGGGCTTGCTACAGCCTAGTGTATCTTGCGTGCCAGCTATTTTTGGGCTTCGCTCTTCAAATATGGTGTTGAAGTGATCAAACGCTGTCATCCCTCTCAAGTTTATACTCGAAAGATGTGCACACATCTAATTCCTCTTTTTCCCATTGTCACTATCGGTCCTTTTACTAAGTGGGGTATTGACTTTACAACTTGTAATCCGCCTTCAGTAGCGAATCACAAGTACATTATCGTGGCCATAGACTACTTCAAAAAGTGGGCTGAGCCCATGCCCACTTATAAAAATGATAGTGAAACAACAATGTTGATCCTTTTTAATCAGATTATCTCAAGGTTTTGTATCCTGAGAGAGATTATCACTGACCATTGCAGACATTTCCAAAACCAACTAACGCTTGAATTGGCTCTTAAATTGGGTTTGCGGTACGACCACTCATCTCCATATTATCCTTAGGCTAATGGACAAGTCGAGGTAGTGAACAAAAACCTTAAGACGATCCTGCAAAGGATGATCAACAAAAATCGGTCCAATTGGCATATTATGTTGTATCTGGCTCTTTGGGCATACCGAACCTCCGTAAAGGCTGATATAGGTTTTACACATTTTCATATAGTTTATGGGATGGAATCTATCTTTCCTGTTGAATGTGAAATTGCATATCTTAATTTAGCTATTGAGCTCCTTCAAGAGATCTCTAGTCTTGAAGAGTTCCTCCTTCATTTGGAACATCTCGATGAGCAGCGTCGAGATGTCGCCACAATCAATGAGGCTCATAAGAAAAGGGTTAAAACTCAATACGATAAACTTGTCTATCCTCGAGTCTTTTCTGAAGGTGACCTTGTCTTGGTCTATGACCAAGATAAGGACACCTTAGGGGCAGGCAAGTTTAAGCCTATGTGGTACGGTCCCTTTATAATTAAACAAGTTTTAGAAAAAGGGGTGTATGAGTTAATCGATTTTGAAGGAAAAAAATTAGCAGAGCCTCGAAATGGGCTCTACCTCAAGAAGTACTTTTCTTAACTAGCAGCTGGGCAATGGCTTCTTTGTACATTTTGTATGTTTATATATATCTCATTGAGAGTTTTTGATATCGACACTTTTTGGTTGGCTGTAGCAGGTGTTGATGGATGACTCGGTCTATTTTGGATTTGCCAATGGTGCTAGTCGTAACACTCGGAACCTTGCTTCCACAACTTGGGTAATCTACTATCCAACTGGTCAGTTGATAATGTCAAGGGGAGTATGCGTTGGTCCTGCTTCAAATAATATGGCTGAGTATATTGCCGTCATTAACTTACAATTTGAAGAAATTTCTTATGAAATAAATTCATCGGTATTTTATTTTGACTCACAATTGATAGTGTCATAATTGAATAACATTTATCAGGTAAGGGATCCATGTTTATATCACTAGTATTTAAGAGTGAGGTTGTTTCAAAGATCATTTAGTTACATTAACTATTTTTCACATTCCAAGATCTCATAATTGGTTAGTTGATTCTATCATTAATCAAGCTTTAGATTGGCACATCATTCATTCATCACAATAAAATCAAGCATCAAAATGTCAAAAATGTATATACATATATATATATATCATAATATATCCCGAGTGTACATAAGTGTGTCCAAAATAATATACAAAAATTGGGATTGAAATGCCCATAATCATGTCCAGTACATCTAATGCCCTGGCTTAAGATGAGCAACTAAGTATGCGACTACTACTTTGGCCACACGCCTAAGAGTGCGAACCCAGTCTTGTGGTTTGCCAACCACATGACGCTGCATGTCTATAGGGAGATCCTCTACAACCTCCATCGGTACTCGATGAGTTAGTCTCAACAAGTGCTGCTGAACTATGTGTAGAAGTCGCTCGACTGTGATGTCCATGCTATGGGAACCCATGTTGTTGTACTAGACCAATATCTAGAACATGATCATCATATTACTAATTTGAATCCTATCAAAAACATTTTTCAAAATTCATTATAATATTTGAAAAATCAAATAAATCATAAAATTAAAAACATTTGTTACCTATATCGCCCCATGCTGCAGTTGGTGGTAAAGTTAGATCAAGGTCTCCTTGAAAGTCCATCCCAGCATAGGGATAGTTGTATATGGTGAATATCTGCTGCTCCCACCAAGAGAAGAAGTCATAGTCGAAAGCAGTTTGTGGAATGTCCCTGCCTCCTAGTTGTTTCATCAAGTCATCCCACCTACCCATGCATGGATCTCGTGGGGTACTGATCAAAATTGATACTCTAGGACAGAGCATTGGGAACCTCTCAAAGAGGAAAGAGCACAAAATCATTCCATACCCAAAGTTTTTGGTCTTCCCCTTCTTGATAGAAGTAAGCTAGCTCTTCAAGTTGGCGAGAAGAGGAGTACACCAATCAAAAATTGTGGTGAGACAGTTTACCACCAAGCTCATGGCTAACCATGAAGTGGTGTAAGGAAGTTGATCCATTCACTCTGGCTATAGTGAATAGGATGATCGTCAATGATAAACTCTCCACATGCTTGATTGGAATTTGACTTCCAATCATTTCTGGATGACCCGGGCAATATATATGCACGCAGTCCTCGATAGAGAGATTGCCTCATGCTCTGCCCATGGAAAGTACTACCTCTCCCCTCCGGGAAAGGCTCGTGATGAAATAAGTATCCTCAACCTCTATATTGAGTGGCATCTGATCAATCATAAATGAGTCATCCTCGATGCACCAGTAGTGAATGAGCACTTTGAGCAGGCAAGTGTTTGCTTTCATCTTTGGCATTTTAAATAAATTTAGAAAATTGCATCCTCTTAAGGCATCCAGGGCATTAGGATTGTTCATAACCTCATCATCCACTAAAGCATGCTCTCTTTCTCTCCAAGTGACTGGCATCCTGAAGAAAAAATAAATTTGGACTGTTAGATTTTTGTTTTGAAGTTTTCGCGGCATATACGTGGGTTAGTTGCATACACAGTTATGTTTAGGGCCTATGTATATGCAGGTTGCATATAGACAACCCACGTATATGTTGCAACAAAATTTTTCACAATAATTCAATGGTGAAACTTGAATAAAAAATTCTAAAACCAATCACAATTGAATGCAAGATAAGTTTAAGGGTTACTTGGTGATTTTGCGAAAATTTGAATGGTTGAATTTGGCGTATGGTAATGTTTGCTCCTTTTGTTCCACTCCTTTGCTCTCAAATCAAATGATGATAGTGGTGAGTCGAAAAACTATTTTATAAGCTTTGAAAATGTAAAATTTTTTCAAAACTTGATTTTTTTTTGTCTCATGTAACTTTTAACTTGGTAGCTTGGAATGCTGAGAATGGTTTGATTTCCAGGACATTTTGGATGCTTTTTCGATAGTTTCTAGACAATTCCATGATTGCTGGCCCGTCATGGCAGGTATCATTTTTGCACTAGCATATAGGTTAGTGAAGCCATTTTTTCCATTACATTATGCATACTAGCTTCCATTTTTTGATACACTTGCCATAGGGTCGATCCCATCATGTTATGGTTCATAAACCACCTTCACTCGCCGATTTTTAAATCATGACATGATGGTAGAGCCATCCTTTTCATGGGCATCGTAGTTAGCACCTCATCGACATTTTTTTCCCATGCTGCCTCAATTTGAGTAGGCTCGGGAGTCCTCTATAGTCCCGCCATGACTTATGTGATGAAGACTCATTCCTCTTTACTTCTTAGCTTCATTTTGCAATTATACCCTAGAGGCTCCTTTGCGTTGAGTTGTACCACTGCATTGCATTTTAACCGTTTGCACCTTTTGGCCTTGAGCCGACTTCACTTGGACTCATTTGTAAGCCAAATTTTAACCATGAAGATTGCAAAATCAAACTTGCATTCCCTCGAATTCTGCAACTTAACACATCTTGACCCATGGAAGGAACACACTTTTGAGTGCCTTTCACTAGTTTTGACCTTCTTGCATTAAGCATAGGATTGTTCCAATCCCAAGAACTAGATCATTTGTTTTACCGACACTCATTCTTTCCACTGCACTATAGCATTCTTTTATTATTTTTCTAGCTTAAAGAAAAAGAAAAGAAATTATATATTACAAAAAGAGTGGGAACAGGACAATATTTCCACTTATTGTTGGCAGCTAAAGTCAGTCGTGTCACCCTTGAACAAAGCACTCAAAACAAAGTCTCCTTCATTTGGGTAGGATTTAGTTTGACTTAGGTACACCTTAACCTTGTTATTGAGTCAGTTCTCCCCCGATTGGTTATCTCTTCCAATCATATGGAGGTTTCGTTTATGCCTCATGCATGAAGAACTTATATAGAGTAATCATATGTTGCCATATAGTCACATTGAGTTGTGCTTTTGTTCAAGGGAAGTTAGCCTGAGTCGGCCTCTCTGCGGTGTCTCTTGACTCATTTTTTAGTCAGCCATCCTTGGTTTTCAGTGTTTTTTCTATCATCACATCAGTTATATTGGTCCTTTACTCGTGTCGATTTGAGAAGGCCTCCATTGACTTCTTGCTGGTGGGTCTTGTCCTTATCGATGATGACATCTTGCTCTAAGGACAAGCTTAGAGCTGCACCCTGGCCCTATTTTCATTATTGATAGGTCACCTTGTGCTCAACATCAATCAATATCATGGGTCTTTAACTAAGTGGTTTCCCTTGTGTTTGAAATCAACTTACACTATCACACATTGGGATTCGTGCAGTACCTTAGTTTCCATTTGACCGTATTGGTCGATACCTCGCCTCTATGTCAGCTTCCATCATTGGTTGGTTCAGAGGTTTTCAGTCATGCGCTAGCCACATCTTATGTACATCAGAAACATGCTTTGATTGTGTTACTACATCTTTCTCGTCTGATTCCTTCCACATTATTGGCCTACAGGTTACACTCGCACTAGATTGATGAAGGATGCCTTAATGCCTTCCTTCTGACAGATCTTTCCTCATCGACTATGACGTATTGCTCTGGGGCAAAGATCTAGAGTCCATTTAGCAGTACCTTGGGGTTTGCAGTCATTAGTGGTAGATCCTTCGCTATCGACAGTGGGAAACCATCATTGTCTCTTGATTGATATATTCTTACAGGTGTTCGACTCCAGCTCATCTATTCACACTTGTTAGATTGTATTCGATACCTTAACGTTCATTATCATTATCAGTGAGTGGTCTCACATTTGTTAATGGTATACATCAATGACTGGTAATCAAACAATTTCTCACATGTTCAACTTCAGATCATTTATTTCCATGGTGTAGAAATGTACCACGGTGGTCGGTGAAGACCTTAGGTTCCATTAGCATTCATTGGTTCACATGACAGTTGCTCCTATTGTTGCTAGCTGATACCACTCCACCTTATATGTTGCAGTCATTCATGGCAACATTCTATATGATGGCACCTAAGTTTGCAGTGTAGTACCATCTTACTCCATCATGTTCATTTGATACTTTTGGGATCAGTCTTGGACATTAGTGATCTGCTTCATCCTTCAGCATCATTGACAGTCTTATATGTGATATTCAAACATCTACTTGTTCAATCATGATAAGATGATCCATTATGTATCTCCCAGTCTTTTATACTTGTATACATAGTGGATCTGCTTGTACTTAATATGCGGACATGCTTTACTTTCTCTGACCATGGGTATGCCTACCTTAGATAGTGCTTCTTTTTTATCTCCTTTTTGTGGCTTGGCAGGCTGAAATTTGGTGAAGTCCTTCTCAGTTTTTGACAGGTTTCCTTTCCATGCACTTACTTTATACATTTCATCCATCATGTACCCCTTCTGACCTCATATATTATGGGGCATCTGTTATAGCTCCAAATCTCACTTTTGATGTTTGTGATGTTGCACTCATGGCCTAGGGTAACCCCTTGTTCTAGACCTAGTCCAGATACTTAAAAACAGTGTTTTACTCCCTATACGTGACATTTCCCTGAGCTAAACATGTGTGTACGTGGGTCTGTGTATACCCAACCTGCGTATATGTCTTAAAACACTTTAAAAAATTAAATCTTCTTAATTTCGAGTGGAGATCATGGGTTTTTACCTATTAGTTACCTATTAGTGCCCATGGCCCAACTGTTCCCAATGAATTCCCAACTAAAAAACTACATTGGGAGAAGTACAAAAAGGCTTCAATGGGAATGCATAAAGGAGGAGAGAATAGAGAGAAAAATCACTCTGTTGAGATTATCACTAATCAGATTTGAAGATCCTTGTGCTTCCAGCACTTCCCCCATTACAGGAAACCCTTATTTCCATGACTTATGATGTCTCTCCATTGGTTGAGATATCCTTGAGTGAGCCATGGAAGGAGTTTGTTAAAGGCTTGAGATTGGATGAATCTAGAGGATGGTTCCACTTGGAGCCTGCGAAAGGAAGACTCAGGTGAAATCATTTCTTATTGTATTCGAGTATAAAATAAATTCTTGTCTTGTTCCTGATATTATTCTTCTTCGTGCTTATGATATCAATGTTATGATTTACATATGAATGGTTGTTTCAATTGTATAACTAACTAGCTTTTAATATGCTATGAAGTTGATTTCCTTATGATGCTTGGTCCATGTACTACTATGCTTCCTTGAATTCATTGCCTTGCAAGTTGAAGGATCGAATGAAACTCTGAGAGCATTTGGATCCTAGCTAGATCTACCCAAATGAAGGACCCCCAGGTGCACCTCCCTTCATGTAGTTTTTTTATATTAGTATCATGGTTGTATGGAATGGTTGTTTTTCTTTATAGATAACCCTTGCTATGCTAGGGTATTTACCCAAGACGTTAGGGGACCTTTGTCCTAAGCACTCTTTTGAGGGTTCTACTGTGTTCTCTAACTGTTCATATTGTTTAGAAATTTTTTTAGAGTATACACACACACACACGCACACACACACACACACACACACACACACATATATATATCCCTCTATTTTACTGGTGGGATGAATGGATTTTGGTAATGACCCTCATACCATCTAAACAACTACTGTGGTTTGATTTTTCCAATAGATAATTTCTTTGGGATAATTTTGATAACCTTACAAATGTACCGATAGTGACGTTTTTCTCTGTCATAGGTAATCCCGATAACTTTTGGCATAGTTGCACCCCATTCTATAGATGGCGATCTTACTATTGGAAATATAGTAGCCATGGTCAATATTTTCATTAAAAAAGAAAAAGGAAAATTAAATTTGAATTTAATGACTCAACTAATTTCAAGTCGGCCTCGTCCTTACTCATGTCAGACCTAGGTTGGTTAGGCCCCTTTAAGGAACCATTTTGACCCCTTTGGAAGATTATAAATATGATATATCTCCCTCTCATTTGGCACATCGACAATTTGTTGTTTTATCATCGTTCTAAAGAAGGAAGGAGAAAGAGGAGGGTGAATTTCAGAAAGGATAAGAAGGAGTGTCTTGGCACTAATGGGAGGTTTCCCTTGTACTAATTAGATTTTATTTAATGTTTTTGTTTATGCATGGGTTGATGAACATATACTCCCTCTCATAAGGAAATATTTCTAGGTTTTCCCCTTTTTGTTATTTCCCTGGTCTCAAGCCTAATTGTTTTGTTTCTTGTCTCATTGTTATTTTTATTGTTCCTTCATGTTTAATGGTTGAAATTTTATTCTATATAACTACTTAATGATATTATTGTTGGCATTATGGTTCTGGTATGTTTATATGTTTCAGATGTTGTACTTGATGGCAACACCCATGGCATGGCTCTCATTTTTTATGAAAAATAAAGAAGTACGTAGGAGAACAGTTCAAGAAGTGCGTACCCGCAGCTATACCGTGCAGGGACCGTGTCCAAATACGTGGATCACCCATTCATGGGGTGCGTACCCCAGTGCACACATTCCAAGGCAGTTAAGCGCCCACCCGTGGGGTTTCTCATGGTATTTAGCCAACAGTATTGGGTTATCATGGTTTTGGTCCGTGGTATTGATTATTTTATTATTATTATTGAACCCCATGATCCTTGATTTGAGGAAGAGATAGCCTATATAAAGCAAAGGAGATCATTTGGCTTGGGCATCTTTTGTGTCTTTGAATATCTTAAGATCTGATCTATTGGGTTCTCGGTTCTTAAAGGATTGATTTATAAAGGAGAAGTTAGAAGCGAATTGGCGAAGGGTGATCTCTTGAGCACAAGTTCAGATCTGAGCATCTGAGGTAATTTCAGACCTAGTCCAAGGTACGCAGAATCGCCGAAGGTTCAGTGCGTGGGTACGCAGAGGCGCCGAAGGTTCAGTGCGTGGGTACGCAGAGGCGCCGAAGGTTCTGTGCGTGGGTACGCAGAAGTGGCGAAGGCTTAGTGCGTAGGTACGCAGGGCAACAGTGGTTCAGGTGCGTGCTTTCTGTAATAGCATGCGGCGCGATTATTCTTCTGGGTGCGTACCTGCTGTGAAAGTACGCGGCGCGATAGTGCCATTGGGTGCGTACTGTACGCAGTCCAGTGAAAGGAGCAGTGCGTGGCCACGCAATCCAGGAGAAGGAGATCTGCGGGTATACGCAGAGAGGCAGAAGGTGAACTGCGTAGCAGCGCAGGGCAGTAAAAGAAAAACCGCGTATCTGTGTTAAGATCTTCTGTTGATTGAATTTTTTCTGTTGATAAGGTGTTCTGGGTTTTGTTTTCTGTTATTGTGGATCTGGTTATCTGGGTGACTTACTGTACTTGATGATCATTTGATATTTATGGATCCAGTTTGAAAATTTATGAAAAGTGGTCCTTGAAAGAAAAGAAGTAGGGGGTTGTAGCTCCCTTCCAGGAGAGACTGGAAAACGAGAGAGAGTTGTAGCTCTCTGCAGGTTGCAGCCTGCGTACTGGTAAAGGACTGCACCAGTACAAGACCATTGTAAAAGGAGTTTCTAATTTGAAAGAAGATAGAGACATATTGCAGCAGGTGGTTTTCACCCACATTGGGTTTCCACCTTATATCTGGTGTTCTTTGATGTGACTGTCTGATTTTCTTGTTCATGCTCATTATTTATGGTATTGGTATGCAAAAATAATTCAAAGTATAAATAAGAAAGATTTGGTAAAAGAATTAGATAATACTGATTCACCCCCCTCTCAGTATTATTGTCAACAATCTTAATAGGGATGATGGATGGAAGTTAAGCACTCGCGGGTCCCTTCTCTTTGTTCTTAACACCCTTGTTTTCCTCCCTCTTTTGTGGTTGGCGTTGTCATGTTCTTTGGCATTTAATTGTATTGCTTTTATTTTATTTATTGATGTATTTTTTTATTTTTTTTTGTTAAAAAGACATTATATGAATTGTATAACACTGATTAATTAAAAATATCAAGTTCTTGATTCAAACACGATATCACACGTAGGTAAATGGTGGTATTATTATTATTAATTATTATTATATAGGTAAATGGTGAATAATTATTTATTATTATGGTAATATTATTGTATTATTCATTAAATTTTATTAATAATATTTTGTAATTAGTTTCCTTTCTTCTTAGATAATTATAAATTTTTCATCAATTTAAAATGAATATAATTTATTTATAAGAATAAGGATAAAATATAGAAAAGGAGGGGGGTCATAAAATAATATACTATGAATGATATAAACAATATGAATTGTAAACAAATTATAAAATAAAATATTTAAAATATCATTTTAGAAAATGGAAAATATTGGAATAAATTATAAAATAATAAGAATATTAAGATAGAAGATGAAATAAATTAATTTAAAATAAAAATAAAAAATAACTATTGAATAAATTACTTTTTATCCCTTAATGTTTCTTCTTATTAAATGTTCTTTTGACTGTTGGATAATTACGTTGCATCTCTAGGATATATATTAGTGGTTTGTTGATCTTGCTCCTCATCTTGGTTCTAATGATGAACCTAGATTGAGGTTTGAAACACGTGGACCAGAAATTCTCCATGTGATTTTCTTGAAGATCTTAAGCATTATATCATAAATCACATAAGCATCCAATGGGAGAAATAATGTATAAGCTAAACATATATACATTAAAAACATGTAACAAGATTTTTAACCATGGATTTGCACATTGCATGGTCTTTATATTTTTTTACTTGGTTTGTTTTAAGTTTTTAAAATTGTCTCGTAAAAATATATTATCATGTTTTGAAATTGGAAAAAATTATTACTTGTGATATGTGTAGTTATAATACAATTTTTTTCTTAAAATTTCTTTTAAAGTGCATAATACTATGTAATTTTTTATTGTCTAAAATGTAATTTTCAATGTTATATATATTACATAAGGTTAAACATATTAATTGCACATTTTCTTTTACTTGTAATTATTTTACATGAAATTATATTACATCAAGAAATTAAATAAACATGTAAATATATTCATTTTTGTTGTTTATTATAGACATTATTTTAAATTAGAAATATTTATTTTATTTTAACAAAATATGTGTCAATTCCATGGTAAATATGAACATAATTATACATCACCATAATACTGAATTGTAAAATAACCTCTTTAACTCAATAAAATCATTAACACTAATAAAATTAACAATATTTTAAAAAATACCATAGATTTTATCCAATTAAAAGCCGGCCACTCCATTAAGTTTTATTGGCCACTCCAGTAAGATTTATTGGGTAAATTAATATATATTTTTCTCGTGTAGTATAAAGTCCGTGCTCAATGACTCATTTTTTTCCAAAAAAATCCTAATCCTTAGGCCACTCCATTAAGATTTATTGGGTAAATTAATATATTTTTTGTCGTGTAGTATAAAGTCCGTGCTCAATGAATCATTTTTTTCCAAAAAAAAATTCCGCAACGCCACTTCATTATGATTTATTGTGTAATTTAATATAATTTTTTTTCGTCGTGTTGTATAAATTCCGTGCACAATGACTCATTTAAAAAAAAAAATGTTGGCGGATTTTTTGTTGGGATGCTTTTTTGTTTTTTTGGGACTGCATTAAGATTTTTTTGTCGTGTTGTATAAAGTCTGTGCGCAATGACTCATTTTTTTCAAAAGAAAATCTGGGCGGATCTTTGTTGGGATGCTTTTTTGTTTTTTTTCATGTCTATGTGATGGATTAAAAAAGTATATATCATTTCAGTGTTAATTTTTGAATAGCTTTTTATAAAGTTGGTGAAATTATATTAAGTTCTCAATCAAAGAATATTTTTTTAATATTATATTATTTATAATTGTCTGAATATCTTTTTATCAAGTTGTTCAGCTTATATTAAGTTATCAAGCCAAAAAATATTTTTTTAATATTATATTATTTATAATTAGGGAATTAATGGTTCTATATAACTTTATAAGCACACTAAGGCATTGTAATATAGTGATTAAAGTGTGTTTAGTGGTTTAAAAGAGCAATTGATTTAGGTGTTTTATTATTTGTTTAATGGTCATATAAGAAGGTAGGGTAGACATTCTTCTTGATGTAGATGTCTTTGAAGTCATTCTTGATCTTGTTTTGAAGATGTGGAAGAGATTATTATTTTTTGGTTAATGTTATTTATAAGTTTGAATATGATTATCTTATATGGATCTCCACATTAAGGTTATAATTTGTTCATTCAAATAATATGGATTATGTTGACAGTCCTTCTCTTTGTAAAAATCTAAATCTATTTTAAGATTTATAAAATAATTTGAAAACAAAATTTCTTAAAGAAGATTTCCATTAATAAACTAAATTTATCCTTTTAAACAAAATTCTTACGAACCAAAAACCCTTTATCCATTTTTTTAAAAGATAAATAAACAATACATCAAATTATAAATAAACAAACAATACATCAAAAGATTAAAGTTGTTAATTGTTTGTGTAGAGCATACAACTCTATGTCTTTGAATCTTGCTAAATGAAATTGTGGTTACTAATAAATATGCAATTGAAACATCTATATCAAATTATAAATAAACTAACAATACATAAAAAAAAATAAAGTGGTTGATAGTTTGTGCATAGCATGCAATTTTATATCTTTGAATCTAGCTCACTAGAATTGTAATTGTTAATGAATATGCAATTGGAACATATATCTCACTAAATGACTAATGTTGATCATGTAAAGGAATCTTGTCCATCTATCTCACTAATTGAAATGTTGATCATTTGAAGACATCTTGTCAATAATAATATGATTGGAGATAAATGTGGCTATTCATAAAAGTGAAATCATATAGAAAGAAACAAAATCAAGTTGGTCGTGTATAAAGATTATATTTTAAATCAATCACTTTCAAAAATAAAGTTAAGGATGGACATGTACAATCCTAATTTAAAGGCTTGAGATTAATGGTTTGAGGATCATCATGGGCACAAGGTCATAATTCAAAGGTTTGGAAACAATGGTTTGAAGATTGTCCATTATTTGAGAAATAATTTATGAATATTTATTCTAAATTTCATTAGGAAAATTTGATCCATGTTAATTTACAATTTATAATCTCAAGCATTCTAAAGGAAAAACTTAGAACAATAACACATCTTTAAATCCATTTAGATCACTGAAATGACAATTTTACATAGAGCAAAGTGTAGTTTTAACAATTCTTTATGTGTTGAATTCTAACAAATGCAAATTGATTTAAGGACTTCATATCAAAAAGCTTGTGTATCAATTGGAGGTGAAGGTAAAATATATTATATAATTTCAAGTTTGTAATTGTTATTAAATGTGATAGAAGTCCAAGGGCAAAAGGTATTCTGTTTGGCTTCAAAGGAAAACTAGAATTAGGTTTTGCATGAGGATTAGGTGTCATTACCAAAAAAACATAGAGTTTTTCACATCGTTTCAAGGATTGCATTTGGTAATGTCACATATGTTAAAAAATGATAGTGTTTGGAGACTTCTCAATTATCATTATATTTATTTTGCAATGCTTTACTCCTTAAAAGACTAGACTCATCTAATTGGTAGATAGATATTTAGAACATGTAAAAACATTTCAATCCATTTCCTTCTTTCAATTAAAATAATCTAATAAGATGAGGTAAATTTCCTTGCAAACATTGTAGCACATTTGAATGAGGGGTTAATAAGGTTGATAAGGTGGACGCACCGACTCTGATGTTGCTCGCATAATAATATAGTTCATTAAGGATGCATTGGCCTCCTTTCACCAATGTTTACTCATGTAAGGTCAAAAGGGGGCATAATTAAATTCTATCCTCTCACCCAAGTCTTGATGTATTTCGATTGCATTGCTTTGAAATATGAACTATCCATAACCAATAGTTATTTTTGTGTATTGTTTACTCCTATCATTTTTTTAGTGTTTTGGTGGATATTTCTCCCATTGCTTTTGGAATTTTACTCTAGCATTTCAAGGCCAAAGGAGTGGGCTTTTGTTGAAGGAGTAAGTCTCTTTTTGAGGTAGTAGGTGTCTCAAGAAGGGTTGGTTGACCTATTGGTTTGATATTTTCTCCTTGCAATGGCTCCAAAAGGCTCAATGTTGAAATTTCCATTTTTTGATCTATAAACTAGCCCATGTAAAGAGGCAAATGCAATGTTGTGAGATGGGAATTTCAAGGGCTCGACAAAAGGTGACTTATTGGAGTTGTTGGCATGAGAAGTGGGAGGTGAATTTTCTGGTGGAGGCACAATAAACATATTGACATATGATCCAGACTCATGTTTAGATTACTCTTGACTGAAAGGAACAAAGAGTGAAAATACATCACACAAAGTTAGGGTGATAAATTTATGGAGCTAAATTTGACTTTGGGGTTAGTTGTTTCTTTTGCTAATATATTAGACAACATCTTAAACCATCTTCAAGAAGTGCCATAGTCCCACCCTCAAGCTTCTAGTATGATGGAAAATTCAACTTTGCATGTCATCCTCGAAATCATGGAAAATAAGAACTTGACAATCAAAGTTGAAGCAACACACCAGACGTTCTATCCTTGCATGGTAAAGCATGAGGTAGGATTTGTTGAATTTCCACTTATACATGGTAAAGCATGAGGAAAAATTTGTTGAAAATCACAACATTACTATAAGTTTTTATTAATTTGAAGTGACATTAATGCAAGAGACACCTATCATGTCACCAAATTTAAAATTTAGATATAATAGATAATTATGTCTATTTTTAAAAAATTTGAACATAACAATTTCAAACTTAAAATTACCTTATAATACTTATTAACTAATAAACCTTTTCTAATACAAAATTACTTATTATTGTTTTAAAAATTTAAAATAATAATTCATATCA
>APFE030856782.1:0-29762 GCA_000404065.3 Pinus taeda
ACCATCCGGGACCAGTCAGGATAGTTCTCCTTGCCAGTGAGAACTATTCCTATCATAGAGATGATTGAATGCATTCTGTAAAAAATTACTTCTGCTGATATAAAAAAATTTTGCTGATAGACTAATACTTCTGATGGCAAAAAAAAATTGCTCTTATGAAGAAAAAACTTCTGCTGGTATACAGTCAAATTTTCTCAAAAGAATAAAAAGATTTTAAAATCTTTATTCATTATATTTTCTTCCAATATCTCTGTAAAATATCCTTCATAATGCCTCCCCTTTTCTTCTTTAAACAAAAACCATATATATTTTTTTACAGTACTAACTTCCCAAAACTCCTCAATATAATAATGTATATACACTTCCCTTATATGCCTTATAATAACAAACTCACTTAAACAATGTATATACGCTTCCCTTATATGCCTTATAATAACAAACTCACTTAAACAATGTATATACGCTTCCCTTATATGCCTTATAATAACAAACTCACTTAAACCAAATATGGTGAATGATTCACTTTAACGTGAACTATGGGTGAATAAAATATTCACTTCAATGTGAACTGCACACGGTCCAGCAAAAAAAATATTCACGGTCCAGCAAAAATTATTCACGGTCCAGCAAAAATATTCACTTCAATGTGAACTGCACACGGTCCAGCAAAAAAATATTCACGGTCCAGCAAAAAATTATTCACGGTCCAGCAAAAATATTCACTTCAATGTGAACTTCACACGGTCCAGCAAAAAAATATTCACGGTCCAACGCCACACGGTCCAGCAAAAAATTATACTCAGACTCCACACGGTCCACCAGTTCTTATCTCAAATCCGTAGATGGAATAGTGTATGAAACAGCATATAAAGGCTCATATCAGGCAACATTTAAAAACGTATAGATATTTTCTTAGTAGAGAATCCACCGGCAGTAGCGTAGCAATTTGGAATATTATTCAGAAACCATTGGCAAGCAGGGCAGGGCGTAGAATGTCCATTTTGGGCCCGCGCTCACTGTTGATGAACGCAGGGATGGGAATCACCGAGGAAGAGCGGCTTCACAGGTGGTGAGAAGGCTCTTTGAATCCACACGGGCACGGCTTAAGAGGCTAATAGAAGGGGCAACAGAATTACAGAATTGCAGTATTGAGATTCTACACAAAATGATTACGAATCAGAAGGGTTATGAAAACAATTTTCCATCAGAAGCGTTACGGAAGACGTATCTACCATTTACGGAGCCCTTTCACCCAAAGCATATCTTCAGGCAGCGTTCGTTTCAGCTATGACACCATTTGGTATGCAGCTTCAGGCAGTCTCCAGGCAGCGCCAGGCTCTAGGGATTCCAGGGATGTCAGAGACTGACATCCCTGGAATCCCTAGAGCCTGGCGCTGCCTGGAGACTGCCTGAAGCTGCATACCAAATGGTGTCATAGCTGAAACGAACGCTGCCTGAAGATATGCTTTGGGTGAAAGGGCTCCGTAAATGGTATCAGAGCACAGGTCCCAGAATAATAGTAACTCCTGCCTGAGAATTTATCAGTTTTCTCTCGCTCATTAAGCCTGGAGTTACCCTGGCCTGACAAAACATATATACATTACTCATTCAATGTGAGAAACACAACATTAGGAAGATTTATGTAATTTAAATACAAGACAAGGCTACTACAAAATGTAAACTCTATAGAGGACTTGTTCTTTCTACCATTCATATTTAAATATGGAATGGTAGGTCTCAAGGTTATCTCTTTTTTCATGGATACCCAACGAAATATGAAACAATGAATATTGAAACAAACATAAAAATGTACCTTTGTGCAAGGCGATCAAGGTCATGTCACATAATCTCAAAATGATCACAAGAATTGTACATTAGAAACCACTAATGTCAAACCTCATCAAATAAAAAACCAAAAGGGAAAACTCTAAAGGCAAGGATAAAGAGGTGCCCATATTGTTTTTAATACAAAATGAGAGGGGAGGTGGTTAGCCTACCAACAATTGATGACTTGTTAGGCAGAACCAACTTTCTTTGTCTGAAAAGAAACAAAATGAAAGGAGAAAGAATCAGATGCACTTATAGCCATGTATCACATACTAAAGATTAATGTCTTTGAATTCAATCTACGAAATAATATGAAATTTCATCAATACATTTATTAAAGGGCTAGCAATTTACAAAAATTGTAATAAAAATCACTAAATATTCAGAAGGATCCATAAAGATGATAAATTAAAAAGATAAGCAACGAGTTATGGAAGTTGGTATAATCATAATTTAGTTACCACGGGTAGATCCACTACTGTTGATAGACATCTATAGCCTTAATAGGGTTACCCTTTAACCAACTGACGTGCATGTACCCATCTATTAAACACAAATTCAGAGCTACTTAGAATATTTTTTTAGAGTTTTCTCAGTAATTAACTGAAAATCGTTGCCCTGACTTGGTGACCAGATAGTGACAGTGCCACTCAAAAAAACTAACAAGAGTGAACAAGTCGTCTCGTGATGAGACCTCTTGTCTTTCAACCTAACAACCAAAAGCCATTACCCTAGCTTGGTGACCAGTAATAGTAATGTCACTTCAGTTAGGGATCGTGATCATGGTAAGTTGGCTGTAATGAGACCTCCTATCTCTCAATTTTTCTTATTTTATATTTTTTAATTACACTCTCATTAATATTAACCCTTGACATATTACTTAATATGTGGGGGGGGAAATCTGCTCCTTAAGAGCAGGGGATGGCGTGAAAAAATTACCCTTCCAAATTCATATTTACCATGTTGCTATCATTCATTTGTTCTTCTAAATATGAATTCTTATTGAACAATAGTGAACTAGGATAATTCATGTAATTGACAGTAAATATAAAGATATCTTTGAACAAAAAAGATTGTTTATTGAGATGAGTCGATAAAATTAATTCAACAGTTAATACATAAATCAATGTCATCTGGTAAAGATTCCTTAAAAAAAAAAAAAAAAAAAAAAAAAAACATACTAAAGTCTGAAGTCTTTGGAGTGACTCAGGTTGCCCTTCCAAAGTCTGAAGTCGAAATGCGTTGGGACCAATCTTTTCTGTAACAATGAAGGGTCCCAAGCACAACTTCTGAAACTTGGTGTGCTCCCATTTATCCTCGTGATCCTTGTCCTATTTAAGAACTAGGTCATCGATTTCAAAACATCGTTTTATTAGTTGTTGATGTTGATTTAACTTGGTTTTAGCTTTTTTTCTCCCTTCCTCTAATTTTAATACAACATCGATTCTAGTTTCAATAGCTGATGACTTAACTTCTTGGACACTCTAGAACAATTGCAGAGAAGGAAGAAAGATGTGAGGGGGTAATATGGCTTCTCTGCCATAGACTAAGAAAAAGGGTCAGTTGCTAATAGCAGCTTTTGATGTGACCCTATCATCCCATAATGCATTAAATAACGCAGTATGCCATATTTTATGATTTTATGAGGCAATTCTTTTAAAGATTTTCAATAAATTCATGTTTGATGATTTAGCAAGGTCATTTCCTTGTGGGTAATAGTTTGTTGAATATTTAACTTTTATCCCATTTTCTATGGCAAATGCGTCTAACTCATGAGATGAGAAATAGATGCATTATCAAAGACCAATGACTCGGGAACACCAAAATGAATGGCAATTTGAGATTCAAGAAAATTAATGACTTGATTAGCTTTTACCACACGTAGAGGTGTTTCCCCAACCCATTTGGTAAAATAGGGGAAAGGTAGGATTTTTCACCCCACCAACCATCTTTTAGCAGTTTCGCATTTCTAACAAAGGCATGGGCATCTTTAAATAGAGCGGGCCAGTAATAATCTGCCCTTAGAACCTTCTGTGCAGTGGTGTCTCCACCAAAGTGCCTGCCAGCAGGGCCATAATGAAGCTCAAAAAGTATTTATAGAGCATCCTCTTTCTCTAGGCATCGAAGTAAGTTCCTGTCATAATTCTTTCAGAAAAGAAGATTATTAATAAATTGATTAGGTGTTGATTTTAATCTTAATTCTCTTCTCTAAGCCGCATTGAGATGAGTGGAGGTTGTACCATTTTCCAAATAAGATCTAATGTCTAAATACCATGAATTAGAATCATAATCTTGAGACAAGACTTCATTTTTTATTAAGGATACTTCATTGTTTAGGGATGAATCATCAAGAAAATGTAGGAATTTACAGGGTAAGTTCCTCAGATAGAACACCAAAGGACACCGCTCACAAACAGATCACAGATCAATACACCAGTATTGTTGACGTGGTTAAAACCCTCAAAGAGGGAAACTGTCCACGGCCTAAGCCAACGCGGCCACTTCAGGAAATTTATTAATAAAAGAATGAAAATTTACATAAGCTTCTCTCATGAACGGTTACCCTACAAATGACCCTCCATGCTCTTTAAATAGATTTCATGGACCAATCAAGTGTTAAGCCACAGATTAAGTGTCAGTAATACCAAGGAGAGAATGAACCGTCGGATCACTACATATCATGACCGTAGGATTGTAAGTTACAAAAGTACATAGTAAAGAAACACACTTTATCTAACTCTACACTAGACCAAGTTATACTTAACTATTTCCTATGTGTCGGAATATCCTAACATCCCCCCTTAAGAACAACTTGGGATAGGATTGAAGCATGTACAAATATGACACAATAGGAGAAGGAAGGAGGCATTAGAGCCTATCCCCCCTTAGTGACAACTTCCTGAACTCCAACCATAAATTGAAGTTTATTAAACTTCGCCTTTGTGAGATCCTTTGTAAAGATGTCTGCAATTTGATCATCTATTGAACAATCTTGCACTTCAAGAATATGGTCATGAATGAGATTTCTGATGAAGTGCATGTGCAGTTCAATGTGTTTGTTGCGCTGATGTTGGACTAGATCTTTGCATAGTTGAATGGCACTTTGATTATCACACCAAAGTGTAGTCGGATGTTGTTGTTGAAAGCCAAACTCTAACAGGATCTTACGAAGCCACATGGCTTCCTTGCTAGCTTCTATGACAAACAATACTCTACTTTTGCTGAAGAAAGAGAAATGGAACTTTTTTTCTTGCTAACCCATGTAATAGGTCCTGAACCAAGAGTAAACACATAACCTGCAGTAGACTTCTGATCATCAGGATCACCAACCTAATCAGAATCAGTGAAACCAACCAATAGAGGAGATGCTTCTGCACTGTAATGAATCCGGAACTAAACTATACCTCGAACATAACAAAGTATTCTTTTAGCTGCTTTCGAATGACTTTCATGTAGGTTTTTCATAAACCAAGCAATAAGGCCAACAACAAAGTAAAGGTCAGGATGAGTATGGGTCAAATAGAAAAGTTTTCCTACAAGTTGAGGGTATAAGATAGCATCAAATTCAGGGGAAGTACAAGTGACTGAAAGTTTGGCTCCAGACTGAAAGGGAGAATAGGTTGGCTTACAGTCTTCCATGTGAAAATAGCATAGAAGATCACAGGCATACTTGGACTGGGAAAGGGAAATACCTTCCTTGAATTTCAAGACTTGAAGACCAAGAAAATAATGCAAGTGTCCTAAGTCTATCATTTCAAACTTCTTTTTAAGGTTGGACTTCACATGGTTTATAAGGTTGGGATCACTACCAGTAAGGATAAAATCATCAACATAAAGAACAAGAATGATAAGAGACTTACCCACTTTCTTGGTGTAGACAGTATTGTCAGAATGACACCTAGAAAAGCCAGTTTCTAAAAGAAAGTTATCCATTTTGGCATACCAAGCTCGAGGGGCTTGCTTGAGACCATAAAAGAATTTCTTAAGCCAACATACAAGGCTGGAGTCTGTTTGTATAAAGCCAGTAGGTTGTTCCATATAGATTTCTTCATGCAAGTCTACATGCAAAAAGGTAGATTTAACATCCATCTAATGGACTTCCCATTTGAAAGAGGCAGCAAAGAAAAGAACAAGGTGGATAGAGTTCATTTTGGCAACAGGGGAGAAGGCTTCAGTATAGTCAATGCCTTCAACTTGTGAAAAACCCTTAGCAACAAGACGAGCTTTATGTTATCAACTTTCCCATCTGGTCCATACTTGGTTCTGTAAACCCATTTACATCTAACAAGTTTGCGTCCCTTTGGTAGAGGAACAAGATCCCATGTATCATTTGCCAACAATGAATGATATTCTTCATTCATAGCTACTTCCCAATCTGGATGGCCTGAAGCTTCTGCAAAGGTGTCAGGATCATAATTCGTTGAAGCTTGAGCCAGTAAAGAAGAGGCTCTATCGAACTGAGAACGTGTACGTCGCTGATCTGTAAGATCACCAGCAAGATCACCTGCTACATCCCGAGTAGCACGGACCCATTTTGGAAGTTGAGGAGCTGAAGGAGGATCCTGAGAAAGAGGGGGAGGATTGTCATCCTCACTTTCATCATCTGAAGAAGAAATATTTTCAAAAGTAGAAGAGATAGAGAGAGGTGGCACATCCGCCAAACTAGGCTCGTAGGCCGATATATTTTCAACAAACATTACATCTTTCTAATGATAACATTTTTGGACTTAAGTGGAATAAGTCTATATCCTTTGACATCTTCAGAATATCCAACAAAAATACATTTTTCACTCTTAGGTTCTAAAGCTTATGTTTCTCATCTAGAATATGGGCCCATGCTTCACTTCCAAAAACACAAAAGTGACTTACACCTGGTTTAATTGAGCTCCATGCTTCTTCTGCAGTGATATTCTTTAAAACCTTAGTAGGAGTGCGATTTACTACGTAATTTGCACAATTAATTGCTTCTGCCCAAAAATTAAGACTAAGTCCTTTAGATTGAAGCATACAATTAGCCATTTCCTTCAAGGTGCGATTCTTCCTTTTAGCTACACCATTTTGTTGTGGAGTAGATGGAACAGTATGTTGCATTTGAATTCCATTCTCAGTGCAAAAGTTGATGAATTTGTTGTTAACATATTCTCTGCCATTATCAGATCTTAGCTTAAGAATTTGATGTCCAGATTGTTTTTCAACAAAAGCCAAGAACATGTTCAATACTTCACTCTTGAGTTTTAAGAAGTATACCCAAGTGCGTTTAGAGAAATCATCAATGAAAGTTAAGAAATACTTGTAGCCAGGGAATGAAACAACTGGAAGTGGACCACATAAATCACTATGCACAAGTTGTAAAGGGGTTGAGGCGTGCCAAGAGGCACGTTTTTCAAAATTGTCCCGATGATGTTTTCGAAGTACACATCCGGAACAAACACCATCTCTGCAAGATACCATTGGAAGACCTGTCACCATATTTTCTTTACATAGATTTTGAAGGGAGCGATAGTTTAAGTGACCAAATCGCTCATGTAAAGTTTGCTCACTTCATCATTATGAGCAACAAATACCGAGGGAAGATTTGATGACCCAAAGTTGTGAAACTTATACAACCTTGTAGAATCATCAGCAATGCCAGTAGCTAAAATCTGTCTAGGATCTCTTAGGTCCTTAATTACAACATCTTGAGGTGAAAATTCAACGATTTTACCTTCACCTGAATGAGTTATCTGATATACAGATAGAAGGTTGCAGGATAAGGTTGGAACACATAATACATCATTAAATTGACCATTGTCTATATGAACAGTTCCAGTCCCTACAACACTAAGAGATCTATCATCACCAACATATATATTTTTGGTGTTACAATCATTTAAAGAAGAAAACATGGCTTTGTTTTTGGCCATGTGATAAGAAGCTCCAGAATCAATGACCCACTCATGAGAATGAGAAGAAGAAGATACATTTAGTGCATAACCAGACCGAGATGCTTGACAACCATATGAAAAAAGTGTTATTCTTGAAGATGAAGTTGAAGTTGAAGAGTGATCCAAATGGATGTTATGCTTCTTCATTGCTGCTTCCAAGGCTTCCATCTTCTTAAAGCATTTGGATTCTGAGTGGCCATCTCAATTACAAAAGTGGCAATTTCTATCAGTATTCTTCACTTTGCTTTTATTTGCATTATCATTTTTTTGAAATGATTTTTCAATTTGAGGCTGAAATTTCTTAGGACCCTTGTTTGGTTTAGGACCATTCTTTTTAGAATATTGATTCATAGGATTCTTTGAATTTGGTTGTTGTTGGGCAGCTAAAGCTTTCTTAGAAGAGTTTCCAAGATTAAGAAAACCAAGATATAAGAGCTTTTCTTGTTCTCTTATTAAAGAATCACAAAAAGAATCAAAAGAGGGGGGCTTGTAGTCTTTTCCTTAGGAAATAAAGGCTTCTCTAGTAGAATGGAAGGTGGAAATAAACACAAAGTAGGTTGGTCCCAACTTAGTAAGAATGGAATAGATAAGGCTACCATCTTCTTTCTTAACCTTAACACCTTCCAAGAGAATCCTAGGTCTTGACTTGGACAAAATTCTCAAGAATAAATTATTGGTCCAATGTAAGCAACTCATTCGAGTTGGATGGGCTTTAGATTTCATTTTTAATTCCAAAAACTTTAGTGAGTTGTTTCATTGCTTCATTAGGAGTATCAAGTTTTGCGATATGGAATCTAAGGTCTGGAGAAATAGACATCCCTATCAACCCACGTGCTTTATCTTTCCTATTTTCCCATTTGGCTACCTTATCTTCATCTTGAGGTTTGGTTTCTTGGCCTAAGGCTATTCTGTAAAGACCTTTACTTCTAAGTAAATCCACAGTGTAGGACCACCATTGGATGTAGTTGGTGCTGTCAAGAATAACTTGGCATGGACTTTCCATTTTAACATAAACTAAAGTTGTAGATGTTGAAACTAAGTGTTCTAATGGAAAGATCTCGAAAAATTACGCTGATTAAAAAAAAAGGGGCTCTGAAAATGGCTTCCAGATGAAGAATTTATGGCTTTTTGAAGAAAAGTTGTTGAAGATGCCGACGAAGTGCGTGAATGTGTGGAAATGAATGATAATGTTATATTGAAAAAAATCTCCCCTCTTTCCAAACATAGATCTAATTAGCTCACTTTTTAAAAAAAATGATGTGACTCTTATAAATAAGTGAAAGTCACTTTTACGATGGTACTTTATGAGCTACACACTAAATTTTAACTTAAATAAAAGAGAAAGAGACTTTAGAATTATAAATGACTCACTTTTTATAATGACTGAGAACACTTTTACATAAAGTAACTTTGAAACATAAGCTACATGTGCTTTTTGAAAAAGTAACTCTACGAAAAGAAAGACTTGAACCGAAGACCTCTATTCTCATAGAGTAACTTTGGACCAAGTGAGCTAGTTTAAAAGAATAGTAATTTTTAGAAAAGAGGAAGGGGTATTTTTTTTTAGTCACTGAAGCTTTGGGGTGCGTGCTTACTTGAGAAGTATCTTTTTGCCCTACAAAACAAAAACCACAAAACCGAACGTGGACATACAAAAAAAAAAACCTTATGGTTTGAAGTTAGCTTTACCCGGAAACTATAAATTTTCCTCAATGTTTTTGGTTTTCTGTGATCACACTAAGGCGCAGCGGAAAAGAGCATACGCATGAGAAAAATCCTTTCTTTCTGTTTTTTATTTGCCTAGACTGCACAAAGTCACGAGGAAAAGAGCATACGCAGAAATGAAAGGTATAGATCCAGTAATAAAAAACAAAGAAATAAATACATCAAAATAAACAGAGAGAAAATAACAAAAAACTGCAAATAAACACTGTATACCTCCAGATCTTAAAGATGATGTAGCTAAGGCTACCGGAAATCTTTTCATGTGTAACGAAAGTGGTTCCTCACTGGAACAGATGCTCCTAACACAATAGAGCAGTCTTCTCGGCCCGAAAGCAGTCAAAAACAGTAGATCTAGGAAACGACAGTCAAATGAAGTTCTACCAGCTTCAGGTTTGGATCACCAATGGATGCAGCCCTCAAATAGCTTTGATACCATGTAGGAATTTACAGGGTAAGTTCCTCGGACAGAACACTAAAGGACACCGCTCACAAACAGATCACAGATCAATACACCAATATTCTTGATGTGGTTAAAACCCTTAAAGAGGGAAACAGTCCACGACCTGAGCCAACGTGACCACTTCAGGCAATTTATTAATAAAAGAATGAAAATTTACATAAGCTTCTCTCATGAACAGCTACCCTACAAATGACCCTCCATGCTCTTTAAATAGATATCATGGACCAATCGAATGTTAATCCACAAATCAAGTGTCGGTAATACCGAGAAGAGAATGAACCGTTGGATCACTACATATCGTGACCGTCAGATTGTAAGTTACAAAAGTACATAGTAAAGAAAAACACTTTACCCAACTCTACACTAGACCAAGTTATACTTAATTATTTCAAATAGAAGTATTCCTGAGAAACCCTTTCACTTGCGCACTTGATCCTTTGATCTTCTCCTCCTTATATAGTTTTGGCCTTTCTCAATGCCTCGGACCAAAACAACACTTACAACTTGTGGTATTCTTTGATGGGATCAAATAGTCATTACTCCGCTCAATATTGTGGGCTAATACCATGGTATTGACCCTTGGTATTCTTTAATCTTGAATTTCCTTGATTTTCCAACCCATACATGCTTTTCGTCTTGTGAAAGTGTGTGCATAAATATACACTCTTTTTGTTCTGTTAACCCACGTGTATACGCTTCTTTGACAAGGTGAACCTGTGTATACAGCTTAGACTACCTTACAACATCCTTTTCCTTCAGCTTCTTGATTCTGATCAGTAGACCTTTGTTCCAACTTCCTGTTCTTTTGTACCATTGCCCTGTTACCTCTGAATTGACCTGTTACAATGTGAGTTGTCGTTTATCAAATCTGAACTAACTTGTCAGTGAGTTTCCATCAAGGACAACACCTGTATCATAATGCCAATAGAATAATCTCTCTCTCTCTCTCACACACACACACACACATACACACACACACACACACACATATATACCCATTTGGTTAAAACCAACCTATTTTTTAGACACATATGATTAAATTGATTATATTTCCCTAAAATTTACTAGTTTTAATAGTAAATTACATGGGTTTTATTGAATATTCATCTACATCCTATATGTATGATTCTTCAACTAGAATAATCACCTATAATACTATACATAGGCATAATATTTGAATCCTTAAAAAATACCTTGTACCTTTTGTGCCATGTAACATGATGAAGTATGTCAACATGATTGAATTATAAGAGTCCTTATTGGTTAAAGATGATCATACTTCAGACTTCATAGAATATTCAAATGGTATCTCATCATTGGTCACTTCACATAAAACGTTAAAATATCCATTATACACTTCACATAAAATGTTAAAATATCCATTATACACCCTTCCACATTTTATTTTAATGTCTGTAAATATAAGATGTATTTTTCCAAAAATAACTTATGATCACATGGCTTAACGATGCTTAGGCATAGGCCTTATTTCCTTGGTATATAAATGATGTTATCATGTTTAAATGGATTTCCCATATTAAAATTTAAATATGTCTATGTTTTTCACTGAAGACATCATTGATGGTAGGTTGGTTATGGAAGTTTCTCTCATTTTCTTGTATGAATACATATTGTTTCTAAGAGTAAAAGGAGAGATTGAAGATATTTGAAGAAGATCCAAACAAATGATAATGAGGTAGATTGAAGAGACAAATTGTGGGAGATACGTTAAAGAGATAAACTATGAGAATACTAAATCTAAAACTATATAAACATATTTGATGAAACAGTTGGTTATAGGTATAGGGTTTTTGAATTGATACTCAATTGTTCATGTGGATATTTTATGAAGGCCCTAATCATTAGGCTTTGACTTGAGGAAATATTTTGTTAGGTTCTTCATCTTTAATTTTTTCATTAAAATTTAAATATGTGTTATGAATATATATTTTGTTATGATTATGTGCCTTGATAGAATCCCGTATAGGTTTTACATCATAAAAGCATCCTACGAAAACAATGACTCTCGATACAAGCCCATCCTAAGGGAAAACAATGATACTTGTTATTGGAGCATCATGGCCTTGAAAGTTATCCTAAATGCATTTTGAATTCATGTACAGGTTAAATATAGTTTCATGAGCCTTTAGTATGGATTGTTGAACTTTGGAATGTTTATCTAGCCTTAAGAGTGCATTTTTTGGAACATTTGACTTGCATTTCATCATGCTTATAAGTATATGTGTTTATTTAGAATGAAAAGACCTTCGGGGATCCATTCATGAAATATAATGCTATTGATAGATATAGGGAATCTTGAATAATCATATATAAGTTTGAAATCATCAACTGGGTTCATATTCATATTAGTGTGCATTTTTGAAAATGTGGTGTGAATATTTCTAGCACTAACAAAATCAATGATTTTTTTTTGGGAAAATTGCATTTTTGCAAACCTATATCTTATAGGTAAAAATAAAATAAAGAAATATTGATATGAAGGGTTGCTAATCGTATGAGATACTCGAGTTTGGTACAATATAATTTCCATGAGTACATATTTTCTACATCTAGCATGCATTTTGTTGTCATGTTGGTTTATTTGCATTCTATGTAAAAAGTGTAGTTTTGATGCACTTTGTGAAAGAAAAGGTTCTTAAGGTTGAAATTGAAAATATAAAAATATGGGAAGGTTAGTTAGAGAATGAGGAATAGCAAAACAAATTCAGGTCAAAAATTGGTCAATATTCGACCTCATCGTACATTTTGTATGAAGACTAGTTCATTGGAACTAGAAACAATGCACGGAAAGTGGAAATTTGGCAAGTTAATTACTCGTAGATGGTGCTAATATGGGAAAGTGTGGAAGTTTAATGTTGTATTAAATGTAATATACTTCAATTATCAACTTGCATATTTGGTCATGAATGATTTTGTATGGTATGTAATTCATTTTCCTAAGTCAACTCAGGGTTATGAAACACCCTATTTTCAAGTCTACAACTTAATCTTTGGACTCTTGATTGAATTTCAACATTGTTGCATGCATTTTAAGAGCACATGATAATGAGACATAAATAATGACATGTTATTCATTCCTTCAGACCCTTTAGGAGTGCATAATTTAAATATGATATATTGTTTTAAGAGGACATGAAACTTAATTGTGTAAATTGAGTATTTATCACACATTGAATTTTGAACAAATTTGAGATATGAATCATTGTAATTGAACAATGAAGGTGGTGCGTTGATCAAAGAGAGATGGAGAGAGAGAGCCTCTAAAAAATACAATAAGGCCCTAGATAATTAGCCACTCAAAAATGAATAAAGATTGTTGTTATGATTATGACACTTGAAATACTAGTGAATGTCAAGTTTATGCACAACCTCACACAATCACATCAAAAGAGATATAGATTTACAATATTTCTATATCTAATTAGCTGAAAGAAGCGTAAATTATGTGATAAAAAATCATGCATTAAAGAAGACATTTTTCAAAATAGATAAATAATTTTTTTCTTCTATTTTTTTTGAGGAAATTACTATGAAAATCCACCCAAAGAGATCACATCCCATCGGCTTATGAGCATAGCTTGACCCCAAGGGCGTTGAGGAGAATTGACCTTGTGACCTCCCATTAGCGAGGTGCATTAGCAACAGGAACTCAACCAATTGAGATAACCTTGGTGCTTTTCTTCTGTGTTTTTCATCACAATGACAACTAGAATTTGTATTATAAAAGGTTTTGGGTGACCCTTTATAGCATAAAATATGAGAAGTTTAATGTCGAAATTTCTAATGTCTGGAAATAACTATAAGAAATCCATAAAAAATCTATGAATACCTAACCAAATCGTCCCACTCAAAACTTTGCAATTTAAAAAACTAGATGTAAAAAGATAGTGTGATAAAACATTATGAGAAGTTGGAGCAACCTTTCATTTTCAAAAAATGGGTTAGATAATCAAAGGTGAGTTTATAGTTCTCATTTGTTTTCTTTCTAGGCACCTGAGACCAATAATCTCAGTCATCTGAGGGCCTAATTTCTATCTCACAAGTGGAATTGATTGTTTCTTTTCTCATGGTAGAGATAGCTCCTCCATGAATTGTGGATGCATAACCTAGGGAGGTCTCTATTTCCATTGGATTCATATTTAATTGTATCAAGGAAACATCTTATTTTATTTTCAAATTTATTCACTCCTTTAATATAATGGTTTCTACACAAGAGGGGGGTGGGACAGACTCTATCCAAGTTTGATGCTTCCATAGTTGTTTCCTCCTTAAAATTCCTAAGGTGAACCTTCTTGGTATATTATCTTTTTTATTAGCTAGAGAATTTCATTAGCCCCATTCCACTAGGTAAGATTATGGTTGTACTTCCTTTTGACAAGGTGATTAGATTGTTTAAATTGTTACATGTTACTTATTGGTACAATTATGGAAAGATATCATCCTTTGCCTTATCATGAAGCAATATCTACACCTAAAATTGATATTTTTATAGTCTAGTTTCTATTTCCAAACATATTTAGTAATACCTAACTAATCTATTCCCAAATTCATTTAGATATATCAATTTCCACACATATTCTTGAATATTTCATGTGTCTTCTTTCCACCATTTCAAGACTATAGGAGATTGAATCTTCAATTCCATTTCTAATTCTAGATAAAGTCTCGAAGGCCTAGAACTAAAGTATAAGGTTGGGGAGAATTAAGAAAACAAGTATCAAGGATAAATAGTTAGACTAAGGGTTAATTTGTGGGGAACAAAGGCTTCAAATAGAGATCAATATTTCCCCATAACTAAGGTCCAATGTGCATAATGATATCCCTATCTTCCATTGAGTCAAATTCCATTATGAAAAAAACCCAAGTATAGGGCTATAAATAAGCTTCCCCTTTTAACAACTTTCAAATCTCGAAACCTTAACTATATCAGATCACTTAGTTTATGAAATAAATCCTTAAAAAATATTTTCATCCTATGATTCTTATAGAATATTGACTAAATTTTGTTATCCTAAAAAAAATGATAACAAGAATAGATATTACCTTTTCAATAGTGGTATGTCCTAAAGGATGTTTCTATTTGAACAAGCTAGGATAAGGGAAAGCCTCCTTGAAATATTTCTTTCTTGTTCCATCCTCCACGTCTAACAACAGGTAAGGGTTTTTGGAGTAATGGAAGAATTCAACTTGTTTAATAAATATGGTGTTGGAAACCTTAAGGTGATTGGTTAGGAAATAGATAAAAACCAATTGCAAGTGTTTATTGCATGGTTAAAACCATGAAAAAAGGCCATATACCTGGGCCCCAATTAATGTAATCACTTGGAGCAATGTATTAATACAAAATGAAAATAATTTACATATGGGTTTCCCACAATAAATCGTCAACAAATGGCCCCCCGTGCTCTTTAAAAAGAGATCATGGACCAACCAAGTGTTAAACCATGGATTGAGATTGCCATTAATATTAGGGAGGGGATAAATTTTCAAATTACTTTATGTATAAAACATGATTGTGGCTATCAGATTAGATAAATATAATTCATATTAAAGAAACATACTTTACCTAAAGACACATTAAATGAAGCTGATATTAACTAATTCCTTTGAATTTAAATGTCCTAACATCCCCCCTTAAGAACAACTTGTGACAATTGAAGGATTCACAAAGGTGACACAATAAGAGAAGCAAAGAGACAATAGAGCCTATCCCCCATTAATGAAAACTTCCCAAACTCCTAACATAGATAAAATTTTCGAAAATGTGTCTTTCATAAGAGACTATAAAAATGTTTGCAACTTGATCATTTATAGGGAAATAAATCACTTCGAGAACATGATCATGCAATGTGTGTGTAGCTCGATGTGTTTTATGTGCTTATTTTGAATTGGATATTTGGAAAGTTGAGTGGCACTATGATTATGTTGTAACGACTGAAAAACCCTCCAAAATTTTGGCTTACACTCAAATGTCAGAGCCTTCCTTGGTCTTGCCCTTTATTGTTGCAAACACTTGAGCTCATTTCATGAGCTTTCTTAGAGTCTTTTCACCCCTTTTTCTTGTTTGATCAATTGTCATCTTTTGGCATGTTTGACTATTTTATGATGCTTGAGGAACTTTTTTGGCAGTTTCAAAGGTAGGTATTTGTGTATTCGAGATTTCCTAGCTATGTAAACACCTGTCATACTCATACACAAAGTTTTAAGCACTGTCGCACAAGTGTCGTCACGGTCGTCCTAAAGTCTAACTCAAGTGTCGCACTTATCGCTTCTTGTTATGAGACAATCTCACAGAGGGTAATGCAGTTGTTGTTCCAGTGGACTATGTTGTCATGCCATCGAATTATGCTAAGTGTGTGATAACAAAGTTCAAATTCTACACAATTTCACCTTCCTCTCACAATTAGTCATTTCTCCAAAAATCTTCTCGACTGGGAAAATCACTTCACCGAACCCCAACTAATGTGTGCACTACATAGTATTAGCCCTCAATTATGTAACCTTGCTTCCTGGAACTATGTAATGTGCATTGACTGCCCCCCAGGGCAATTGCACTACACAATTCTAGAGTTGAACAAGCTCCCTTCATCCCCCGAATTGGGCCGTAACTCCTCCCAGCCTGGCTTGAACTGCACATTTGCCAATCTCAGTCACTAAGCTTCTCCCCTTACCTATTAGAACCCCACAATGTGCAGAGATCCTAGCCTGCCTTGCCTCCCAGAACTATGCAGAAGTGTCCTTAGTGTCCTCCCTTAGCTAGAGCTCACTGACCTCAACAACTGTGTAGATCTGCTCTCTAGGTATCTCTGTTGCCCAATCCTCTATGCCTCTGAAAATTGTGTAGATATATCTCCCAGGGTCCCATCTTGCATTCACTACTGACTGTCTCAACAACCCAATCTTGTCTCCTAGTGGTCACTACGAAATTTTTCCCCTCAGTGAGGATTGTGCTAAGAAGTTCCTCAGTCAAGCTTGAGTTACGCTCTATGCAGTCTCAATGACCAACCTCTCTCCTTATCACTTGGAACTGAGCAATGCGCATTTATTGGGCCCTCTTTCCCAACCTATCACTTGTCCTGGGCTCAGTCTATAGATATCAATGCATCATGAGTGAATTGGATAAATAGGTACACAATTAGATCATGGCGAGATGATGAAGAAGGATAAGAAGGAGAAACCTATTGAAAACTCACTTACAGCTGGACGGACAAAGAAACCTATCAAGAAAAAGCAAAAGGAACACATTTATGCAACCACCTCTCAAGACCAAATATCATTGAATACCCTGCATCAACAAGCTATGCGAAGGAGAAGAGAAAGCATATCCAAGAACACATCTTTCACTCAGCAGTAATAACGGCTTGACATTGCCACCTCAGCAAGCAAGTCCATGTCAGCAGTGTCATGTCAAGTCATGTCATGATTTTTCAAAGGCCACATCACTATTATGAGCCATGTATATTATAAATCAAATGTAATGTAAATTGGAAGTCCAATGGACACACATGAATATGAAGAGTCATGTCAGTTGAAAAGTCATAGGAAGTTGAACAGTCAAAGAGTCACAAGGGTCAAGCATCACCCCTTGGTTATATATACCCGCTCATTGTATGAGCAAAGGAATTTTTCACCTTGGCTGCTCCCATAAAGCATAGAGAGTTTTAGTCAGTTATTTTAGGAGCAAGGAGTGGCTCTAATGTCCCACGACTGGGGCTAGTGATGTACAATGTAAATATGTGTCTTGGAACTTTTTCTTAATTACAGAAGCCTTTTCAGGTCAGCACGTTTCACGCATGACTTATGAATGTTTGTAAGACTATTCTATGAGCATTTATATTTCATGGTTGTTTTCACATGTACTACGATAGTTGAACTATTTCAGTTGTTTTAGTGCTTATCTTGTTGGGAATGTGCTATAATGGTTGTCACTGTTGTCTCATCCTTGTGGACTATTTTGCAAGATACTAGAGAGACCTTTCCTTACTTATCGGTTATAATTATTGTCACATTTTTTATGGACTACTTCGTTAGATGGTAGATAGATCTTTCCCTGTTCATTGGTTGTAATGACTATCACATCCGCTGTGGACTATTTCATTGGATGTTGGACAGGCTTCCCTGGTTCTTGCGTGTCTCTTACTAGGTGATACTATTACCTCTCACTTAGAGGCTAACCTTTCTCCCCCCCCCCTTTGCAATAAGAGAACCATACAGAGTTGTGTTGCATGCTCACCTTGTTGTTCGAATATACCATTACATTACTCTCTCATGTTGATAGCTAGAGCTGAGGAAAACCTTTAAGTATTTAGCAACTGGGCCATTATATCGGATGGGACTTCTACACAAAACGGTGTGAGGTATGATTTGGAATTCATACTGGGGAGGTCCCCTAATTGTTGGTGAGTCTAGCACCATCAACATTTATGGCGCTAGAAGGAGGGAAGCTAGTATTATATGGTTGATTGTCCCACCGACCCCACTCGTACATCTTCTGGTCAAGGTAATATTGTTCACTCCCTCTCCCCTACTCATAACTCTAAAGTTGGTAATTCCTCATCACTCAGGCCTGAATTTGAAATCCCATGTCATCAAATTCAGGCTCTTCGTCCCATCACCCATCAATTTTCAAAAGTTGTTGGACTAATTCCGGGAGTAATCACACTTCCATATTCTCAAAAGAAGAGAAAAACCACCCCATAGGAGTAGTGTTATCCTCTATTGAAGATGTGATCGTCGCCACTCTTGAAGAACTAGTGGAGGCTTTTGAAAAGGAAGAGGAACCTCCACTCTTTCACAAAGGAGAAGGAGGCATTCCATTTCTCTCAGGTTCAAACTTTGACGGAGGAGGTAGAGGGGAAGGAAATGAAGGAGAAGAAGAGGAAGAAGAACCAACATATGCAAAATAGGAAGAGGAGGACAACGAAGAAGACGACATGGCAGACCAAAATCTAGATCAGATGAATTAGGGCCTGCCAGCACTTTTGGGTGTCCTGCACAAGATGCCAAGACACACGGAGAATCTCTGAACGAAATATGACCCTGAAAAGATAGTGAAGGCGGAATATCACTTAAACAATTTTTTCCTACATATACAAACACTTGAGATATGTTACGATGATGATGCATGTAGATTGTTTCCATATACCTTGGATGGTAGAGAAATTGTATGATACCACAACCTTCCTCCAAACTCCATTCAAAATTGGAGGTTATTCAAAAGGATCTTTCTTGAGAAATTTTTTGAAGATAAGACCCCTGCCATGTCACTGAAGGAGTTGAGTAGTCTCAAGATGGAGCAGAAATAAAATGTCAAATATTTCAATTAGAGGTTCAACTGTATTTTGAACAAGTTTTCAGATGACATGAAACCTCATGACTCCATCACCATCGACTACTACACTTCTGCCTTGCTAACCAGTATTGCGAAATTTGTCAAGTGAACATTGAAACCAACTCTAACAGAAAACTATGAAGAAGTTATTTTCATAGAGAAGGACATGTGCTATTGGAGTCATCACAAATGATGAACCCACCAAGGACTCCAAGGACGTTGGTAAGAGGTCTCAGACTTCTCTGAGCAAGGCTAAATAAAAGGAAATGAATGATATTGAAAGCCTTACTCGTCTTGTCAAGTCCCTGACCACCAAAATGGATGAACTCAAATAGAGGAAAAAGCGAGACCACCATGCATAGCAGGCCCCCCAGGTACCCAACTAAGAAGAATGTAGTTTCCAATGGTAGTAGTTGCAGCTTACAACAACAGTAGCAATCAATTGGAAAAAATTGTGCAGAGTTCCAATATGGTTTTGAACATTGAGAAAATAGGCACGGATACAAACTACAGGTTCCACCACGAGCATAATTCGGAAAATAAATGCCCAGAATGGAACCAAGGAATGAGTAGTATTGTTGTGCAATTTATTGACATGGTCATGGTTGATGAGTTGGCTGAGCCTAATGACGAAGAAGAAGAAGTTTTTATAGTTGATGAATCTCAAATAAATGGGCACGTGGTAAACATGTATCAACTTGTTCTTGCAGCCCAGAAAAACATTGTCGAAAAAGAGCCTTTGAGTGATGGTCCAACCCAGAAGCAGGATAACCAATACAACTTGAGAAGTTAGGGGCCAACCATTTTGATTGAGGTGCCGAAACAGAAATTCAAGGAAAAATTGTTAAGAAAAATGACTCCTCTTGCTAACTCAACATAGAACACTCAAAGCAAGTCCGAGAAGACAGTCCCAATGAAAAGTGTTTCCACTAGCAGTAAAGACAAAACCATTCCACCAGAAACCATAAACTCAGTTCCACCCTCAGGCACCACGGTGAGTCTTCCTGCAATCGAATACAACATTGTAGAAGACATGAAGAAGGTTCTTGAGAACATCTCTCTATTTGAACTTACAAAAATCATGAACCAACGGGACATTCTTCTATGAGCACTTGGGAAAACTTTTATGGGTGATGCTACCTCTTCAAACAAGAGATCTAGTAAGTCTACTGACACACTCACATATGTGCTTAATGTGCTCCACTTGGAGGCAAACTCACTCTGCCCACCATACTTGTTATCATTTGAAATATTTAACTTCAATGTACATAATTGCTTGGTTTATTTTGGTGCATCGATTAATGTCATGCCACTCTCCGTGGCCAAGAAGATTAATGCTCAATGGAGTGAGAGAAATTCGCTGATCATCCAACTAGACTGAACTTGTGTTCCAGCAATTGGTGAACTCGAGGATGTGATCATTTGGTTATCCTCTAACGAACGAGTTCATCAATGCATCAACATTGTAATTTTGGACATCCTAGAAGCATATGGGGCACTTTTGAGCAAAGACTGGTCAAGCAAGCTACAAGGATACTTTTCCATGGACTGGTCACACTTATGGCTTCTGTATAAGGGAAAAAACAATCAAATCTAGGTACTTCTAGAAAGATACATGAAGCACAATGTTACTCCATTGAATGGATATAATGAATTGTTGGCTTTTACGGAACTTGTTTTCACTAATTAATTTCTAGAGACACAGTTGGGGTGATATCTTGCAAAGCCATTCCTAGTTCCTCTAGAGACACAGTTGGGGTGATACCTTGCAGAGCCATCCCCAGTCCCACCAGATCCATCCCCAGTGCCATCCTTTTATAAATGATATGTGGACCATTTACTTCGATGGATCTAAAACATAGGAGGGCTCTAGAGCTGGTTGCATTTTAAAAGACCTATTGCAAAGAAAACACTTAACCTCTAGTCGTTTGGAATTCGAGTTCGCGAACAAAACTGCAGAGTATAAAGCACTCATATTGGGCTTAAAAAAATCCATTGACCTCAATGTTGTTGTCCTAAAAGTGGTAGGTGACTCTAAAATCATGGTGCATCAGGTGCCTAACACTATACACTTTGTGTCACCTCACCTTAAGAGTTACCAACAAGAGGTATGGTGACTTATTTCTCATTTCCAAGATTTCAATATCATTTAGTACCAAGAATGCATAATGAAGTCACAGATGCCTTGGAAAACGCAGTTGCTAGGATGTTACCATTAAGGGACAACTTTACCGTTGAAATTTTGTATAAACCATCTATCCCAGAAAATATAACTAATTTACGTGTTTTTTATGATGACCAATAGATATTGTACTTTATGGACAATATTGGTGTATTCAAAGATGCAACAATTGATGATGACGAGCATGAGCAGACTTTGTAGGTCGCAGCCAGTACAAGCAAAGGAAACCTCATTCCCAAGGGTGCGGTATCACTGGAAATGATGTATGACCCATACAACCATTTATGGGGACCTATGAATGCCAAAACCCATAGTTCTACATTGTTGCATGAGCAGATCAATTTGGGGACAGAAAAAGACCTGAAGTATGTGAATCATAGTACTTGTTATACCACAATAGTGGAAATCGTTCATTCGACTATCAAGCAGTACCGCAATCTATTCATGTGGACATATGATGATCTCAAGAAATATGACACGCAAATATTCTAGCACATGATACTAGTCAAGGAAGGGACCAAGCCTTTTTAGAAGAAATTAAGGAAAGTTCATCCAACACTTGAGCCCCTCATACAAAAGGAATTGAGAAAATTGATGGTTTCTCAGCTCATTTACTAGGTGCGACATTCGACATGGGTATCTAACTTGGTCCCTGTAAAGAAGAAGTCCAAGGAGATCTGCCTATGCATAGATTTCTGCAATCTTAACCACGCCTCAAACAAGGATAATTATCTAGTGCCATCCATGGAGCAAATAATGCAAATAGTATATGGGGAAGATATGTATTCTTTGTTAGATGGTTTCTTGGGCTACAATCAGGTTCTGGTAGCAGAGCCTAACATGTTAAAGACTCATTCTGTACTAAGTGGGGAACTTTCGCAATTCGCCATATGTCATTTAGGCTGGTCAATGCGAATGAACCGTTTCAAGGAGCAATGGACATTGCCTTCCATGGGCTTATTGGATAGAGAGTAGTAGTCTACCTCGATGACTTAATAATTTTTTCCAAACAACGATCAGACCACCTGTTCCACCTTAAGAAAAAATTTGAGGAATGTTGAAACTATGGGATATCCTTGAATCCCAAGAAGAGTATCTTCACAGTTTTTTAGGGTAACCTTCTTAGACATATTATTGCTAAAAGTGGGATCAAGGTAGATCCGGACCAGGTTCGAACCATCATGTAGATTCCCCACCAAGTGAACATAAAATCTATGTTGTCTTTCTTGGGGAAGATTAACTTCCTCATAAATTGCTTCACTTGCTCAGATCGTCAAACCTATACAGGGGATGATCAAGAAGGACACAATCTATAAATGGGATAAAAGGGAAAAGCATGTTGTTGGGGAAATTATATGTGTTATAATTCCAACATTAAATTATCAATTTGGGTCTCGTAAGCATCAAGGCACAAGCGTAGGTAATGCAAGATTAAAGCATCTAACCTAAACTAACATCATCAAATCTGAAATTTGTTCCTAAATTAAGTACGAAATTTTTGTTCCTAGTTTGAAACTAATCTATTGATAAAAACGTGCTCAAGTAAAGGAATAATTCTAATCAAATGATGAACTAATTAAAACTTACTGAGAAGTCAAGGAAAATAATGAACGATATATTCGTATGAGTACTGCTTGATTCAAAACAACTTAACATGTAAAAGATAAAATTTATGCCTAAAGCTAATTGCTCACACAACGCAATTTATTAACAAACTGTCTCTAATTCCATAAACTGCAAAATCAACAAATGATTAACTATGAAAATTACTCTATTTGACTTAAGAAATCGTGACAGGTTAAATTGAAATCACATAACTCACAATTCCAAACTAACTATGCTAATTAACTAAACAGAGCAATTCTAAGTACATAACACAGCTACAGGAAACCTGAGTATAGATTACAGCTACAAAATTCACAACGATTTAATTCTAATCATAACAGAAACAATTTCAAAAATTCATTCACGAATCAGAACGCTAACTCTAAACATAACAGTTGTTCTTTCCAAATCAAAATATTTCCTTTTTTTTCGAGACAGAGCCGAAATGAAGACCATTCAATGAATTCAAAGAGGATAACCTCGTAGTGATTAAGTGCATAATGTTCAAATGATTAAGTAAATAATATGATTATGCACATACTCCACATCCTACAAAAAGAAACTAACAGCAATGCACTTGCTTCCCTCTACTTAGATTGTTGCCCTCTACTCAAATCTACAAAATAGAAATAAATTTAGAGTATGAAATGAAGTGTTGGAATTCTAAAAACTATCAAGAATATGATTTAGAAATTAGATGAAATTCTATTTACTGAATCAAAACACACTTCCTATAGGTTACAATTGTTACAGGGAGAAATTCCAATTTCGTGGTGGGCCCTTGCCAATACCCAAAGCAAGCTTAAATTACCTGAGTGATTATAAATCAATAAGACAAACAACTAAAATAGCGATAAAAATTGAGGCAATGCTTTAATTAAAATTTAGTGTATCATGAGTACAAGAATCTAACTTACCAACAATTTTGAAGAGTAAAAAACAACGTAAATATTCCTACTAGTCCTACTACATATCTGTGTATATTCTTTCATGCAAAATGGCGGCCCTTTAAAAGAGTTCAGTCAATGAAAATTGTTACAACAAATTAACTAAGTAAAGTAAAGAATAGATCAAAGCCAAGTAAAGTAAAAGAACAGATCGAAGATAATCCAAATGAAAATATTCTAGAAGGTGCAACCAAATGTTGAAATCGTGGTCCTCCATGTGGTTGATCACAAAAACCGTCAAACCCAAGTTTTTTGTACTTAACGTGAATTCTTTCAAGCCCGGGGATTTTGTACTTAATACTCCCCCGACCATATCTTCTTCGTAATGACGATTTTTCAAAATGATTTATGGGTTACCTAAATAAGGGTATTATAAACAAAACCCATGTCTCAGAATCCTAATATTCTTCCTCATTTGATCAAAAATTTTATATTTTCATCTACAAGAATTATGCATTCTATATTACATTATGTACTTAGTCATGTAGCCTTTTGCTTTATGAATAATTTTAGCAATCTATCCCCATGGTAAATGAACTTGGAAAAACCATCATTAGAAAATCATGACAAAATCATCTATAATCATAGAAAATTCAAGAAAACTAATGTTAATCAACGACAAAGTGTAAGATGTGTATTTTGCGGCAAGTTGTGGAATTATGGTTTTAAATGAGATAAAAATATAGGGAATTAGGTTATGAATAGTGGTATTGTACGATCGAAAAATGGGCATATTTGAGGCCCAACATGCCCCCATGCCTGAGGATTTTCATGTCCTCGTGCAAACAAATCCCTTGCTCATTGACAAATTCTTGACATTTTCTTGTAGATGTTGGTTCTTTGTGGGACAACATTGCTTGAATATTTGGAAGTGTTGGTTCTTATGGAGCAGCACTCTTCACATTTAATATACCATACTAATTTACTGAGAAATACAAATTGAGGACGAGAAAGGGATGGATAAGGAAGAGATGATGGATGAAATGGAGTGGTGATGGAGATGGTAAGTATGTGGATGGATTCTTGCATACTCTTTCATCGCAAGGCCAATGCCTATAGGTGGTTTCATTTATTATTTCATGGCAGTAATGACTTCATCCTCCGAATAGAATGCTTGTTATCATGGGAGGAGAAGACACTATAGAGGCTGCATTTATTAATATCTCATAAGGATTTTATTTTAACATGGTGGTGTAATTGGAGTATAATTACTTTTATTATGAGTGGCGAGTGGAAGGAAAACATAAGGATAATGATTTATGAAAGATAAAATGCATTGAATGAGAAGTGGTGAATCATTAAGTTTCTTAAACCTTCTAATGAATTAAGGAATCTTAAGCCAACTTTACCTCAGTTTTTACCTTTATTGTTGATGTGCTTGGTGATGCAAGATGAAGTGGAGGATGGAATCGTTGGAGATGATATGAATGTTGATCTGATCTACTGAGGAAGGCTGAAGGATGAACTGAAGGGTTGAAGCCTGAGGAGTTTTATGTCCCCAAACAACTGAGGAAAGGTGAATGTTGCTGCAGATGAATAGATATGATTCTATATGGCAATCTTTACTAAAATGAATATACTGTTCTAAGTGAAAATGGAAATAATGATACAAATATCCAAACTGCTGCAAATCTATGTTGAGATCATAAAACCATATAGTCTTCAATTGCTACACACCCATGTACAATCTTGCATATATGAATAAATGGTATCGATGTTGAACATAAGAAAGAATCGTTGGATTACCAACCATTGAGGTGGTCGTTAACCAATGTGAGATATCCCACCATTGATGTCAATGGGTATCAAAGCACTAGGTACATTATACCAGCCATGAATGGATTTTTTGAAGTCGAATGGACTTCATAATTCATCCACGGGATTAGGGAGCTATATATTTCTCCTTATATTACTCTCTTTATGCGTGCTTAGAAACCCTTTCAATAGGGTTAACCTCACTAAGAAACATTGATGTATTTCCTTAGTAGATGAAAATGATACCTTCCATTAAGGCATGCAAGCTCCTAGGTACCTTATCTAACCCTAACCTTGATCCCAGACAATTTGCTGATGTCAATGGGATAAGGATTGTTGGTAGGTGGCCCTTAAGGGATCCCACATCAACAAACTCGAGTATAAAACATAATGATTTGAAAAATACATGATTTGAAGAACTCATACAAATTTACAAACTTTATTGGGAACCTTGCCCACCAGTTACCTGGTTTTCAATTAAAGCCCCTATCCAATTGTGCCAGACAAGCTCATTTTCACAAAAGGATTTATTTTTCCTTTACTATTTTCCTTTATTTATTTATTACAATACTAACTTTCCTACTCTACTATAGAAAAAAAGTCCTCCTTTAAGTGAAATATTACTTCCAATGAATCCATGTGCGGATTAGGTACAAATATATATTCATGCCCAGATTTAACATATAAAATTTAAAAGGAACATGAGCATGAAAAATAAATAGTTTTGAAAGATGTGATACAAAGAATATTTGAAGATGAGAATGGTACTTTGAGTGAATTGTGGCATGCAACCAATGCTCAACGTAACCTTGGTGCATTTCTTCATCTGGACCACTCTAAAAGTCCTCCACGGTCATGCCAGGAAAAGTTACATAATTGGTCTCCGGAATGCATACAAGGCTTGGATGGTGAAATTTCCTCTATCTCAAGTTCAGCAGGATGCTCCCCATCAAATATGGTACATGATTTCTCAATATCCTTGGTAGATATGCAAGGGGGATAAACAAAGACTTCTAAATCATTTTCTGGCTATGGAGAGATCGGTAATTTGTTGAATGTGGTTAGGATGAACTCTTCGTGAGAGGGAGATATCCCATCTATTGCTAGGATTTGAGAAAATGCTTTGAGGGACATTATTCAAGCTCTCAATCATTATTGAATTTATCCTATTGGTTGATGATCCCTGTCTTGCAACATGAATCAGCGCACGGGGGTTCTTACAACACCCCAAAAATGTTTTATCTTTAAAGAGCTCTAAATTTTAATCTAAATGAATTAAAATTACTAATTGCAATAAAAATTACCGAACTTCAACTTCTCGCTTACTTGGACCCTATCATCACCAAGTTATCCTTTCACATGAGTTAGCCCATTCTTCTTCTAAAAGAAAACACACTTGGAAAGGAAAAGAAAGAAAAATGACGCTTTTTTATCCTACCTTTAATTCTATGCATATGAAAAGGAAACTAGAAAATCAATTAGAGACAACCAAACTTGGAGTAACCCCACCATAGTGGATGTGTGGCTCTTCACTCATGTCTTACCATACACTCTTTGCCCTTTGATTGTCCTAAAAAATCCTCACCACACAACAACTACACTCCAATCCTTTTAGCACCTCCCTGGAAACAGCACCAAAAATGTTGGTGAAATTATATGTGTTATAATTCCAACATTAAATTATCAATCCGACGCTCATAAGATTTGAGGCACAAGCATGTGTAACGCAGGACTAGAGCATCTAACCTAAACTAACATCATGAAATCTGAACTTTGTTCCTAAATTAAATACGAAATTTTTGTTCCTAGATTGAAACTAATCTATTGATAAAAACATGCTCAAGAAAAGGAATAACTCTAATCAAATGATGAGCTAATTAAAACTTACTTAGAAATAAGGGAAAATAATGAATGATCTATTTGAATGAGTGCTACTTGATTCAAAATGATATAACATGTAAAATATTAAATTGTGCCTAAAGCTAATTGCTCACACAACACAATTTACTAACAAACTGTCTCTAATTCCATAAACTACAAAATCAACAATGATTAACTATGACAATTACTCTATTTGACTTAAGAAATCATGTCAGGTTTAATTGAAATCACACAACTCACGCTTTCATGCTAGATTCTGCGAATTAACTAAAACATAGCAATACTGAGTACAAAATGCAACTATAGGAATCCTGAGCACATAATATAGCTACAAAATTCACAGCAATTTAATTCTGATCATTACAGTTACCCTTTCAAAAACTCATTCACGAATTAGAACGTTAACTCTGAACATACAGTTGTTCTTTCCAAATCAAAACATTTCCTTTTTTTCGAGACAGTGCCAAAACGAAGACCATTCATGAATTCAAAGAGGATAACCTTGTAGTGATTAAGTTCATAATGTTCAAATGATTAAGTAAAAAATATGACTATGCACATACTCCACAACCTGCAAAGAGAAACCAAATTCAATGCACTCGCTACCCTATACTCAGATTGTTGTCCTCTTCTCGGATCTACAAAACAGAAATAAATCTAGAGTATGAAATGAAGTCTTGGAATTCTGAAAGCTATCAACAAACGATTTAGAAATTAGATGCAATTGTATTTATTGAATCAAAACACACTTCCTATATGTTACAATTGTTATAGGGCTCAATTCCAAGTTCGCAGTGGGCCCTTTCCACTACTAGGAGCAAGCCTAAACTAACTCAATGATTATAACTCAATTAGACATAATCAATTAAAACAACGATAAAAATTGAGGCAATACTTTAATTAGAATTCAATGTATCATGAGTACAACTTACTAACAGTGTTCAAGAGTAAAAACCAATGCGAGTATTCATGCCAGTGCTTCTAAATATCTTTGTATATGCCTTCATGCAAAGTGGTGGCCCTTTAAAAGAGTCCAGCCGATGAAAATGGTTACAACAAATTAACTACGTAAAGTAAAGAATAGATCGGAGCCAAGTAAAGTAAAAGAACAGATCGAAGATAATCCAAATGAAAATATTCTACAAGGTGCAACGAACTATCCCAATAGTGGTCCTCCATGTGGCTAATCATTGAAACCGTCAAACCCATGTTTTCTATACTTAATGTGAATTCTTTCAAGCCCACAGATTTTGTACTTAATACGCCCCCGACCATAACTTCTTCATAATGAAAAAAATTTCCAAACGATTTTTGTGTTACCTAAATAAGGGTATTATGAACAAAACCCCCGTCTCAGAATCCTAAAATTCTTCCTCATTTGATCACAGCTTTTAGATTTTCACGTATAGGAATTATGCATTCTATGCTACATTATATACTTAGTCCTATAGAATTTTGCTTTATGACAAATTTCAATAATCGATCCCTGTGGTTAATGAACTTGGAAAAACCATCATTATAAAATCATGAAAAAATTATCTCTAATCATAGAAAATTCAAGAAAACTAATGTTAATCAATGACAAAGTGTAAGATGTGTATTCTGCAGCAAGCTATGGAATTATGGTATGAAATGAGATAAAAATATAGGAATTTAGGTTATGAATAGTGGTATTGTACGATGGAAAAATGGGCATATTTGAGGCCCGACATCCCCCCATGCCAAAGAATTTTCATGTCCTCATGCAAACAAATCCCTTGCTCATTGACAAATTCTTGACATTGTTTTGTAGATGTTGGTTCTTTGTGGGACAACATTGCTTGAATATTTGGAAGTGTTGGTTCTTGTGGAGCAGCACTCTTCACATTTAACATATCATACTAATTTACTAAGCAATACTGTTAAGTTATGGTATGTTCTGTGCTTATAACAATTTACTTCTTTTTCTTATTATATTCCACAGATTAGAAATCACATGTACATAAAGTAAAGTGCTGATAGAACATTAAATGATCGACAGAAAACAAGCCAAGACAAGAGACACAAGATGTGGCGGCTAGCCAGGGACAAACCCCACAATGTGTGGGGAAACCCTTTGATCAAA
>APFE030856787.1:0-12090 GCA_000404065.3 Pinus taeda
CCATTATCATTTTTCTAAAACATGAACATATCAAATGCATCTTGAATAAACATCTCATTCAAAACTATCATGTTAGTTTCTAATTTGAAGTGTAACTTGTGTTGTCCATGGTATCTTGAAGCAAATGAATGGCCTTGATTAATGAATTGAGTAAAGGCTAAGCTACTTGCCAAGGTATGCCCTTCATTTATTCCAATCCACTATTTATAATTACACTTGAAAGCATTGTAATATTGGTTATTGTAGTGAAATTGCATTTTCTTACCTCTATGAGTTGTAATCTTAGATATGATCAGATACAAAATATATACAAGTTTTATCTAATAATAAAAATTAAAGAATCAAAAGATTAGAGAATCCATACCATGATTAACATGTGGTAGTATACAATCACTTTCTAATATGTGGTAGCATACAATCACTTAAAAAAAAAAAGAGATGACAAGCTTGAAAGAACCACTCACAAACAATTGCCATATCCTTCAAAATAACTTCCACATAAAATTGTGTAAATTCATTATAAAAAACTCATTTTTTTTTTTAACTCAAATAATAAAAACACAAATCAAGAATATATTCAAACTCTAATTATGTAAATACCAACCACCAAAATATATCCAAACAATAATTATACTAATACCTAATATTAAAATTATGTTATACATATAGATATATATAAACACAAATCCTATATATATATATAAACATAATGCACATATAAAAAGAAAATTAATTAAAAAAAAGTTAATAATATTTAAAAAATGGAAATTTACCTCAACAATAATCTTTAAAACATTATTCAAGTAAAACATTTTTTCAACATTTTGATAATTGATTATGAAATTTGTACAACTATCATAATGTATTAACATTAAAAAAGAATATTTCAACAATTTGATAACGGATTAAGGGAGATGAGGATGTGAAGCTGTCATAACATTTATTTGAAATTGATGCGTATTGTTGCCTATGAAAAATTGTAAGAACCCCACTTACCTACTCTGTTTTTTTTTTCCAAAATTTTATATTGTTGTAACATTTACGTCCATTGATGCCATTGCCAGTTGTTCCCCGTGAAGAGAGTGGGACAAAATATCTCGTCGCAGTCAAAGCATTTGGTATACAGGGATACGTCTAAAATACTGGATGGCTAAACCACGAAATTGCCACGCATGGACGTAAAAATCTGGACCACTTGAAAAACGCATATCTTATATGGGTCGATGCAAATTGTTTTGCATAAAGAATCTCGTCGCAGTCAAAGAATTTGGTATACGGGGATATGCGTAAAATACTGGATGGCTAAACCACGAAATTGCCATGCATTGACGTAAAAATCTGGACCACTTGAAAAACGCATATCTTGTATGGGTCGATGCAAATTGTTTTGCATAAAGGATCATGTCGCAGTCAAAGCATTTGGTATACGGGGATACGTGTAAAATACTGGATTGCTAAACCATGAAATTGCCACGCATGGACGTAAAAATCTGGACCACTTGAAAAACACATATCTTATATGGGTCGATGCAAATTGTTTTGCATAAAGAATCTCGTTGCAGTCAAAGCATTTGGTATACGGGGATACGCGTAAAATACTGGATGGCTAAACTGCAAAATTGCCACGCATGGACGTTATTTCCACTTGCTTATTTTTTATGTTGGTTTGTCAGCAGGTTGAATGCATAGGAATTTATATATGCAATTAAAAATTTAATTTAAATAATAAAAGTGATGCTTGTCTGACTTCTTACCAAAAATTTCACAAAATGTGGACGACTTGAAAAACGCATATCTCATATGGGTGGATGCAAAGTTGTTTTTGCATAAAGAATGGGTCTCGACTCCCACGTAAAGGAATCTTATTTGTGGTAACGCATGATTCCGTAAGGAAATCAATTCAAGTCTTCCAAACTAATAGTCAATAAAAATCTGGACCACTTGAAAAATGCATATCTTATATGGGTGGATGCAAATTGTTTTGTGTAAAGAAACGGGTCTCGACTCCCAAGTAAAGGAACCTTATCTGTGGTAAAGCAGGTTTCCGCAACGAAATCAACGCAGGTCTTTTGCAAGAAAACAAGTTTGATAGCATTGTACACGAAGCTGGCTCTTTCGTTTTCTGATCTTCTGTTTTGTTTTGATGCTTTTGTTTTTTAGTCTGGTCTATCTTTTCTTCTCTGTTTTAGTTGTCTGTCTTTTTCTGATGCTGCCAATATTGGTTTTTAGTGATTTCTTCTCTGTTTCTTTGGTGCTTTTTTGGTTTGGTGTTGGTTTGATAATGATGTTCCTACTTCACTTCTCTTTGGTATCTAGCCATATGTAATTTCTCATTCGATTAATGAAAAATGAAAGATTTTTTTGTCTTAAAAAAATGTCTTCCAAACTATAGTCAATAATGTTGTCACAGAACTGACAGTGAATAATGCTGGACAGAGCGAAAACTGGTAAGAAACTTTGTACTTCCAACGTTTAGATTCTAGATTACTGTATTAGTTCACTATTTATTACCACATGTTTTTCTCAAAGGAAATAAGAACCTCAAGTAATCAACTACAAATCATCTCTGTTTTGTTTTCAATCGTGTGCCCAACTATTGGGGTCTTGATACCACAAAAGCTTATCAGAGAACAAAATCCACACTGAAAGCTTGTTTCGTTCATTACTAAACATAGCACTTTATGTACATTTCCAGCTACGGATGAACAATAATTGCATTGGATGACACTGACACTAGCTGATTATGCTGACCGTTGAACAGTGGGCGGTGCCGTTCGTGATTAATACCTGACACGTCCCCTTAATCACGATCTACATATTAACTTGCTTTCTCGTCTAAGTCTCAGCTAGGCTTACAACATAATTTGGATTTTCAACAATGCACAACTTACTTCTACACATTTCAAATTTAGCCTTTTCAATAGGCTTGGTGAATATGTCACCCACATTTTCATTTGTATTACAATATGATAAGTCAATTTCTTTTGATTGCACTTTTTCTCTTACAAAATGATGATGTGTGTCAATGTGTTTTGTCCTTGCATGATATATAGGATTGTTTGCCAATTTGATAGTGCTTTGAATGTCACATTTGATCACTGTAGGTGCTTGTTGTGCTTCTCCAACATCTTCAAGTATCATTCTAAGCCATATTGCTTCACAGGTCACACTACATAATGCTTTATACTCAGCTTCAGTGGATGACAAGGAAACAGTTGGTCGTTTCTTATTGCTCCATGATATTGGTCTTGAACCAATACTGAACACGTATCCAGTAGTAGATTTCCTATCATCTAGATTTCCAGCCCAGTCAGAATCAGAATAACCTGTCAACTCAACATCAAAATTCATCAGTATACATAATACCAAAATTAAGTGTTCCTTTCAGATATCGAAGGACTTCACAAGGCTTATCCATGAACTGACTAAGTATGCTGACAGAATATGCTATATCTGGCCTGGTAGTGGTGAGATAGTTCAGACTTCCCACCAGTTGACGATACATAGTTCCATTCACCTCTTTGGTTCCATCATCACTGCACAATTTGACATTCTGTTCTAAAGGAGTAGATGTTGCCTTGCATTCAATCGTATTGAACCTTTTAAGGATTTCCCTTGTATATTTTCTTTGTGTGATTAGTGTCTTACCATATTCCCTCCAAACTTCAAGACCTAAACAATAATGCAATTCACCAAGATCCTTCATCTCAAATACATGTGACAACTGAATTTTAATTTCTTCAATCAACTTGCATGCATTTCTTGTTATAATAAGATCATCAACATATATAGATATTAAAGCAACATTCCCACCTTCATCTTCCTTGATGTACAAGTTAGGATCATTTTTGCTTCTCAAAAAACCTTTCTCATAAAAGAAAGAATCAATTTTCACATACCAAGATCTTGGTGCTTGTTTCAAACCATATAAAGCTTTCTTCAACCTTCAAACCAGATGCTCCTGTCCCTGTTTTACAAACACTTCAGTATGAACCAAATAAACTTCTTCTTTTAACTCACCATTCAAAAATGCAAATTTGACATCTAACTGATGCATTTTCAAATTATATTTTGTAGCTAATGCAATCATGATTCTAATTGTGTTCAACTTAGCTACAGGTGCAAAAGTATCTTCATAATCAATTCCCTCCTTTTGTGATATCCTTTTGCAACCAATCTAGCTTTATGTTTATCAATACTTCCATCAACATTAAACTTGGATTTATACAACTATTTTCACCCTATGGGAACATTGTTTTTAGCCAATTCTGTTAATTCCCATGTGTCATTCTTCATTATAGTTATATTCTTCATTCATTGCATCTCTCCATTCTTCATATTCTTTAGCTTCCTCATAGCTTCAAGGTTCTACAACATTCATAACAAGAGACATTAATGCATAATCTTTATACCTTACAGGTACCTGACTTTGACGTGATGACCTTCTTGGAGTTTTACTTCTTTCATCTTTTTTTCTGCTTTGCGGAGTTTCCTCTCCTCTTCTTGGAGTATCATGATTGCTTGATGCTCCTTGCTCTTGAACTTGTACCTGTTCTTGTGCTTGTTCATGTTCTTGTTCAACACTTGTATCTAATTTGACATAATCATCAGTATCATGCCATACACCAATATTATTCATTTTATCAAAAAGTTCGTTTGCATTCTCATGAAACATCACATCCCTACTTGCAAGCAGTCTATGAGTACTAGGATCAAACAACTTGTATGCTTTCTGATCATCACAATAACCAATAAATATGCACTTAATGGACTTTGCATCAAGTTTTCTTCTTTCATCTTTTAGAATATGAGCAAATGCCTTGCAACCAAAAACTCTTAAATGACTCACTTTTGATTTGTACCCATAAAATGCTTCAAAAGGTGTTTTAAGCTCTAAACTTTTGGTTGGACTCCTATTTTTCAAATAAATAGCAGTATTAATAGCTTTAGCCCAAAAACCATTATAAATATTTTTACCTTGAAGCATACCACATGCACATTCAATTAGTGTTATGTTTTTCCTCTTAGTAACTCCATTTTGCTGAGGTGTATGTCGCACTGTAAATTGTTGTAGAATCCCATTGCTTTTACAATATTGATTAAATTCTCTTGATTTGTATTCTCCCCCTTGATCAGATCTCAAAATTTTTATGCAATTACTAGTTGTTTTTCCACCATATTCTTAAACTCTTTAAAGTACTAAAAAACATCACTCTTCTTTCTTATGAAATAAACCCATGTGTACCTAGATCTATCATCCATAGAAATAAGAAAATACCATGCTCCACCGATAGATCTAGTTTGCCTATGTTCACATACATCAGTATGAATTAATTCAAGTATTTCCCTTTGCCTTTTTTCTTTATGTATAGGGAATTCCTCCCTATGTTGCTTGCCAAGTACACATGCTTCACATTCAACGTGATCATTCTTCAAGACAAGAAGACCTTCAACCATTTTGTTCTTTTGAAGTAGCATTAAATCTTTGTGATTTAGATGTCCATACCTTTGATGCCATAACTCTATTGTTGATATTGTTGTATATGTCAATGCTTGATGACTTTTCCTAGTCACATCCAACTTATACAAGCCTCCAACTCTGGTACCTATGGTAATAACCTTGTACTAATCTTGAATGTCTTTCACTACACACAGTGATTTAACAAATTCCACCTTCACATCTTGGTCAGCAATGGTAGAAACATAAATTAAATTCTTTTTGATAGCAGGAACATACATCACATTATGGATTTGTCTCTCTTGTCCATTAGGCAAATTCACACCTATTACTCCATAACCTTGAACTTTAAGTGATCTGTTATCTCCTAGATAAACATACTTTCCATCAATGTTTTCATAATATTCATCAAACCACTCCTTATTACAAGACATATGGAGTGATGCACCATAATCAATGAACCAAGCATTCAAATCATCATTTTCCACAGACAATGCAACATCAGAAACAAACAATTTAAGATTTTTAAATCCATCACTAATTGAGGTGTCTTTGTCCATAAAATTTCCATTATGCCTTCTATTTCTTTGCCTAGACTCATTATATTTCATTTTATACAATATTTCCTTGTATAAATATTTTATAGTCTACTCTAGTTTATATTCCAGTTTTCATCATATTTTATGTCTTATACTCTACATTATATCTTCTTTCATTTCAGAAGAGGAAATAATATGTGACTAAATTAGTCGTTTATAATGATTATTAGTGAAAGTAAATGAAATGAATATAAACTATTAAATTAGTTGTTTATATAATGAATACGAAACTACCCAAAAAATATAAATGACTACTACAAATGATAAATTTGTGATTACAAATGACGACTAAATTTTGTATATATATGACTATCAGTGACTAATTTACAATATCTTATAACATGACCAAAATTTAGTCATATTTCTTTGGTCATTAATTGGTTTTAAATAATGACTAAAATTTGCATATATAGGACTATTAGTAGCTAATTTACAGTATCTTATAACACGACCAACATTTTGGTCATATTTTTTGTCATTAATTGGTTTTCTCGGGTGATCATATAGTAATATATTTTGTTGTATATTTGGTCATTAATTGTGGCAATTAATGACTAAATTAATGACCAAATTAATGTCTAAATATACTACTAGACGACAAAATTGAAACAACTAATTAATGACTAAGTTAAAAACGACTAAAAGTTGGTCGTGTTATAAGACACTATAAATTAGCTACTACTGGTCACCGACTGAAAAATGGTCGTTTATATGAAAATTTTAGTCATTTTTTTAGTAACTAATTAACCATATTGTACTAGTGGTATAATTGTATAAACACTAATGTTTAATCATAAAATTGTGCCAAATCTTTGTGAAAAGTTTATATATCCAAAATCTAATGATATATATCTAAGCTCTAATTATATAAACACAAATCAAGTTATATATAATATATATATATAATATAATATATAATATATATATATAATATATGACTTTATAATATTAGGTTTTATCATATTAATATTAATATTGGGATTCGTTGTAGCAGCTACAACCATCCTCCAAATTTTTTCCTTAGCTTCCTTTTGAAGCCTCCCTACCAACCATCCTTTGCAGCATGTCTTGCACTGCCCAGGTACTTGTGCTTTCAATTGAGTTTTTTAGCTTATCATCTTGTGTTCGTTAACTTGTTTCCCTTTCACCCGCAAGCTGACCTCTCATGACTTGGTCTTCAACTAGTTCTTGTTCTGACTTGGAGAATTGCGCAGAACTAGAGGGAAACCAACCTTACTCTCCAGAATTGCACAGTGCATCAAGGCATCCAGCTGCTCTCCAAAATTGCATAGAGCATGTAGGATGCCTTCCCCTTGAAAATTGCATAGAGCATGCAGGCTACCTTCGCCTTGAAAATTTGCGTAGAGCAGCCCATCACTGGGCTTTCTCTTAGAATTTGTGCAGGTCTAGTTGGCAGACTTAGCTTCAGTCTAGAAATTACATAGAGCTTGAGGGACAGTCACAAAAGCTCAGCCAATAAACTATGCATAAGTTATCCCAAGGCTTTCTGTCCATTGCATGTGATCACAGGTTGACTAATTCCCTCCAGGACTGTGCAATCTTGTTGTTGCAGCTAGATCCACAAGGAGCTATTGCTCCATGATCTCATGCCCGATTGAGATCACCTGACAGAAAAATATAATGTCTAATTCAATCTAATAATGGCCTCTCAATCCAAATGGTCATGCATGCAGCAAGCAGTCAAATATATGCTATAGATAAGAGATCACACCTAGAATCCTCGCATATCGGGAAAGGGTTTTGAGTTCGATGCAAATCTTGTGTTCCACTCGAGCAATCCAACACATTTGTATGATATATCTATCCATGCACACAAACACAACTAAACAAGGAAAGTAGTTGAATTTCCTTGGAATATCGTTAGATCAAAAGAAATAGATACGATCATATAATACACTGAACACAAATTCATGTAAGGAAGGGAACACAAATTTTTATTAACCATATAAATGGAACTACATCAAATGTATACCATCAACACAAAGAATATCATCTCCTCCAACTTGCAGTATGGTCTCCTCTCCCAAGGCAACAAAGCTATCGCACTGTCATTTCTGGTCCTCCCCCCATGCCCTCTTGGTGAGATTATAAAGGCTCTTTCCATCCTCCAGGAGAACGTATCTAGACACCTAGGGGATTGAGAAGTTAAAAAACTTATATAATAATGGACCCCTAGCCAACTCATACACAAGTGGGTAAAATTGATTTCCTTGGGAATGACAAACTCTAGAAACGTTTTGCACAATTATGAGCCTTTTATCAATTATCTCAATTATGAAATAAATACTATCTCATAACTATAATATTTTGGAAAAATAATTATGAGAAATTTATCAATTATGTAATTTAAACCTTTTAACGTGGGATAAATCTCACATAAGTAAAAGAAAAGGTGAAAAGGGGATGCATTTAAGCCAAAAAAATGAGGTAAGTTGATATTGGGTTTCTCTCACTATAATGGAGTGGAAAATAGGGTTATAACAGATGACCCCTAATGCATGAGGTAAAAAGAGAAAATGATGTTCGAAATACATTACAATAATACTCGATGCTCAAAATGGGAGGAAGGAGCCAAGACTACGAAGTTGGATTGGAGGAACTCAATTGTTGAAGGCTCAACTCTGCTGAAAACATCCCCAAGGAAGGCATACCCATGCTCGGTCATAAGAAAGTACTGAACATGGCCTCCATAAAATACACTATGGATCCATGACATGAAATGCTAGAACATGACCACGAAGACATACATAATAGATCCATGTGGCTCAACAGATAGAGCATAGACACAAACAAATACAATCGTGGATCTATGTCACGGTATACATCAATAGGACTATGGATGCATGACAGACATATAAGTGTCTCAAGCTAGCCATCAAAGTACATAAATGATACATAACTCCAACGTAGCCTAGTAAGGATGCCATATAAGAGTGAGATGTCCCTAACCCAGGGTCTTCAACATAACCCTAATGGTATGAATCTACACCATGTGAATAGATGAGCTGAAGTTGAGCATGGTAGAAACCCTCTGATTACTAGTTAATGAGGTAAACCAGTAACAGGCACGAGGCAATCCACCAATGACGAAAATGGACCCCAAGGTACCTAGTACAATGCACTAAGTGTGAATAGATGAGTTGATGTCAAACATGAGTGAACTCGATCAATTAGGAGTCAATGATGAAAACCCACTGTCGATCACGAGGAAGCATACCACTGAGGTCTACAAGCTCCAAGGTACTATTGGTTCCTAGATCAAGCTCTTAGATAATGCACTGAAGTCGACAGGAAAAGATTCGTCGAAGGAGGGCCATAATGTATCCCCCATCAATCGACACAGAACATACCATGATGATGTGATGAATGGATGAAGTCACGAAGTCATGAAGTAGTGAAGTACAATTGACACAAGGATGGCAGACTCAAAAAAGGAAATAGGCTACTGTAGATGGCCAACACAGGCTGAGACTTCCCTTGAACACATAGCGACACGACACAAGAATGACTTGGCAACATGAATAATAACCTCCAGGTGATATCACGAAATGGCAGGAGGCATCGAAGCACGCTCCATATGAATGGAAGAGTAACCAGTCAGAGGAGTAAAGAGACTCATACGGATGGTACGACTCCTAAGAAAACTAAAACCCAACAGTAAGATAATGGGACAAACATGTGTTGTGTTCAAGGGTGATGCAACTAATTTTTCCATTTTGATGGCTAATGGAAAAATATGTTCCCCCCTTCTATTTTTTATAAGTTCATTTTTCATAAAGTTTTCCCCCAAGCCAAAAAAAGAGATAAAAGTATACAAGGGGGAACCTCCTAGCCATAGTAGACTAGGGTATTCCTTTTTCATAACTATTCTATCCTATTTCGGAAAAGGGTTAAACTTATATTGGGTAGATGACACTTCAGATACTTTAATGAGCGTGAAGTAGACAAGTTCACTCGGAAATCTTTTCTAAATTAAGGAGTCTGAAAAGAGCTTAAAGGAAACTCCTTTTGGAGGAAAGAGTGGTATAGAGGTTAGCATTTGGTTCCAGTAATGATGGAACTGCTCATGACGTAAAGAGGACAAGAGGTGAGCTAATAGGACCACTCACTGTAGCAGTTCCTCCAAGAAAGGGTAAACACCAAGTGAAAGTGGGTGGTAGCCCAAGAAGATGATGATGATGGAAGAGAGAAACCAATTCTCATCATGCAAAAGTAGGTTGATGAAAAATGGCAATCACAAGGGATAAAAATGGTGGAATCCTCTTGGGGTAAAGCCAGAAATATGACGAAGAAGAGGACATGAGGATCAGATTCTAGGTCATGGAGGGTCAGAAGGAGAAATTCCAAGAAGGAGTAAAAAATGATTGCATGGACACCATCTTGGCAAAAAGGTGCTAACTATGGTATCCATGATCAGGTAAGCTCTACCGCCAGTTTATGACATGCATAAAGGAAGTGGAAAAAGTCACAACTTGACGGAGTTACACCGAAGGCATAAATATGGCACTCACGGTCAAAATGCAATGGTGATAATGATATATGACCTACCCCTATATGCCAAGCTCAAGATAAATGCACCTAAGTTCCAATGGATGTTGCAATAGAAGCACCACCCTGTCCTATAAAAACCATCCAGAAATACTAGACCCATGGTTAAATCACATAATGAAAGACATAAATATGGTAAAAACATGACCATGTATTTTTTGGTTTGTTTTTTGAATTTTATAAGTTTTTGGAATTTTGGCATAAATAAGGAATGTAAAATACTCACATTACACACCAAACCAAAAAGGGGAAAGAGTCACACTACTATGTGCAATATGTGCAATATGGGCACAGGCCAAGGTTTTCCATATGTGAACTCATGGAAGGTAAATACACCATATGGCTTACCAATGTGGGTCCATGCCAAAGCAAATCAAACTGCCCAATCCAGAAAGGTTGACCATGCCAGGGACAGTCTAACATAGTCGCACTCTTGAAATAATCTTGAGGACATAAAGGAGGATCAACACATAAAGGGGGCAATTCAGTGGCAAGTTAAACATTAGAATCCTAAGACTTGAATCGGCTCATGGGTGGAAACTCCAAGGAACTCTAGGAAGGTGCCCCCTAAGTCAATTCAAGATTTAAGTTACTAGTCTCTACTCGTTCTTCATCGGGGAGACTAGAGGTAGAAAGAGGCATAACCTACCTATGATTATCAGTGGGTAGATCCATGACCACCAAGTTGACTAACCGAGGAGACTCATCATCAAGGGAGTCATGTGAAACAAGCAAAGGGGCGACATGTGTGGGTAAAAGAACCTGATCATATTCCATATTGGGATGGAGTTTCTAACCAGTGTCAGGAGGTACTAACAGGACTGCCAAAGAGGAAATCTCTTCCACAACTAGTGTCGGAGGGTTCTCACTAGCTTGATCAACTTCCATAGATCAAGTGGCACCACCCAGGGATCAGGAGGTCTATGGGGTCCACAGGTGCCGGAAGAGATCATATGCATAGGAGTTGTGGTAGAAGTAGAAGGAGTGTTGGGTGGAGGGATTTTAGGAAAGACTCCCATAATGGATGATCTTTTAAATAATCCCATGCCAACACTCTCATACTGACCAAGGTTATCTCTCACGAGTGGTACAAGATTTCCAGTGGTGGAAATATGGGTTGATGGCACGCAAAAGTGAAGTTGATCTATAGTGAAAATTTTTCCTTCATGAGGAAAGCAAAGCACACAAAAAATAGATGAGACAATTTCATTCATTGCATAAAACCAACTATGAGCCAAGAGTAGGTTATAATCTAATGTGGTGTCGACAACCTTGACATCAAAATGGACAATTTTCCCTTCTAACTCAATGGAAAAATTTGGAAGAACTCCCTTTGGAACAAAGTTGCGTCCATCAAAAGCTTGGAGAGTCGTGTTGGATGTGGCGAGTGTCGGAGAGCCAATAGCCTTCCAGCATGATGCTGACATGACACATGTGGAAGATCCCTCATCCACTAAAGTGCAA
>APFE030856790.1:0-66666 GCA_000404065.3 Pinus taeda
CCCCATACTTAAATTCAAAAAGAGTCAAGGGATCTCTACTTGAATGGTTCATGAGGAACAATACTTGCTAAGGTTTTGCAAATGGGGTAGCAAGCTAAGTGGGCTTGATTGTGGGAAAAACTCCATAATTAAGCGCGCTTGAGCCAGAGGAGTTCTGGGATGGGTGACCTCCTGGGAAGTCCTGGTTACCGGGTGCAAGCCCCGGAAGTGATGATTGATGCTATGTGATTCGTTCTCCACATTTCACTAGTTTCAATCCCACTTCTTCACCCCTGTGAGCATCACCCGATGCAACGAGTGCTAAGTGAACTATTCAAAAATCATGAGAAATTAGTCAGTTACAAGTACCTCTCATGGAAATGGTCATACGTGAATGACTTACTTAACGCAGTTGAATCCCAAAATGATATCTAATATTATTATTATTTGGATTTGTTTTTTATTTAATTATTATTAATTATTAAAATATATTTGGGATATATTAAATATTTTTAATTATTATAATATTATTATTTGATTTAATTTAATTAATAAGAATTAATTTATTTATCTAAAAAATAAATTTATTTTGATTTAATATTTGTTATTATTAATTATTCATTTGGATTTATTTTATTGATTATTATTTACATACCATAATAATATATATATATTTATATTATTATATATAATATAAAATATATATATTATATATACATAAAGGTATTATTATGTTATATTATTAAATTTATTTTATTTAATTTTACTTGTTCATTTATCTACAAAATATATAATATTATATATTAAATATAAATATATATTAATAAGTATTATTATTTAATTTGTTTGTTTTTAATATTAATATTTATTTATTTATTTATTTATTATTCTTTTTTAATGAATGTGTGTAAATCTTTGGTTAGTGCTTTTTTATTTTATTTAATAGGGGTTTCCACGTGTTACTTAACTTTAGACCGTCATCTCTATTCATGTTATTGGAGGTTTTTTCGATTTCAATAACTTCCTTCACCATTCTTTTTAAATAATGGTCTTCTTTGTGAATTAATCTTGCTTGTTCCATGCAGATATAATGTGAGGAAGAACATGCATGCTCAGCTAGACCTGATTTTTCTGACCTATTTTTTGAAATATCATTAATATGTTCTTTTAACCTAATGCCAAATGATCTCCATGTTTCACCGATATATATTTTGCCACATGAGCAAGGAACTGAGTATACTCCTTTGTGATTTTTTGGGTCTATTAGGTCCTTGGGAGAATCCAGCATGTTTTTGATGGTGTTAGGGGGTGTGAAGGCCACCATAATGTTATGCTTGGTGAGAATTCTAGCTATTTTGCCTGTGGTGCCTTTAATATAGGGTAAGGAGATTCTAGGGTTTTCTAGAGTCTTTCTTTTTTGGTTATTGGTTGTGGATTCTTTAATTATTTTTTGGATAATGTTTTTCTGATAGCCATTGTTTATAAAGACCTTGTAGAGATGGTTAAGTTCTTCTTCTAAATGTTCAGGGTTAGAGATTCTTGAAGCTCTAGTAGCTAGGGTTTTGATGACTCCGACTTTTTGCTTCGGGTGGTGGTGGGAATTTGAGTGAAGGTATTTGTCAGTGTGAGTTTTCTTCCTGAAGACCTGGTGGCTTAGCTTGCCATTTTTCTTGGTGAGGAGGACATCTAGGAAGGGGAGCTGGTTGTCTTTTTCAATCTCAATAGTGAATTTAATGTGTTCTGAGAGGCTGTTTAAGTGGGATAAGAATTCATTAAGTTTTTCTAAGCCATGTCTCCATTTAACAAAAATATCATCTACATATCTTTTCCATTCATCAGGGGTGAAGGGGAAAGATTTAAGGGCCATTTGTTCAAAATGTTCCATATATAAATTGGCAATTAGAGGAGATAAAGGAGATCCCATGGCAACTCCATGAGTTTGCTCATAGATTTTACCTTTGAAACTGAAGTATGAAGATTTAAGGCAAATGCTTACTAGATCCACAGTTTCATGGTCTGTGATATTCTTCAAAACTTCTATGGCTTTATCTACAGGAATCATAGTGTAGAGAGAGACAACATCAAAGCTAACTAGGAGATCATTGTCGCTAATTTCAAGGTTTTTAATCCGTTCTATGAAAGAGGCAGAATCTTTGATGTAAGAGGGAGTGTTACCTGATAGAGGTCTAAGCTTGTTAGCAAGGTATTTTGCTAACCAGTAAGTGGGAGATCCTATGGTGTTCACAATGGGTCTGAGAGGAACCCCAGATTTATGGATTTTGGGAACACCATAAATTCTAGGGATGATGGTGCTATTGGGTACTAACCTATTCTTAATAGTAGAGTCCAGAGAGGAGTTTTTTATTTTGTTACTAACTAGGCGGAGTATTTTGTTGCTAGGGTCCTTGTTAAGAATTCTATAGCAACCACTTTCGCTAAGGTGTTCTTCCATCTTATTATCATAATCTGTCCTATCTATAATAACAGTGGCATTTCCTTTGTCTACTTTTAAAATTATGATGTCCTTGTTCTTCTTGATGTTTTTTAGGGCTATGGATTCTTCTTTGGAGATGTCGCTGGGAGGAGGTCTGGCATTTCTGAGAATTCTGGCAACGTCCTGTCTGATTTCTTCAGCAACATTTTGTTCTGTGTTTCTAATGATGACCTCAATGTTACTTATGATATCATTCACAGGAATTTTTGTTGGGGATATAGCAAAATTGAGACCTTTTTCTAGCAGTGCTTTTAAGTTATCATCTAATGCCAGATTTGAGAGGTTGATAACTGTTGAGTTTTTAATCGATTTGTTGTTGCTGGATGAAGAGTAGTTTGTTTCAACCCGCGCAAAGAAGGTGGTACGTTTTTTAACACTATGATTATTTCCGTTATCAATAACCTGCGTGTTGGTGTGATGACTGAAATTCGCTCTCTCTTCTGAAATACAAATCTCATTGCCCTGATAATGGACTCACTAAGCTAGTCCGAAACGTTGGTTTCATAACTTCTCACAGGTTTTTGCACAAATCAAATTAAAAATTCGAGCAACCTGTATGGACTCCCTCTTAAATTCAACATTATTTATTGTCGAATTTAGTGTCGTCTATCTATGATTAGCGTAAAAAATGTCAAAATCAGCACCACCGTAATAAATAACACTAATTTTATCAAAACGATGGATAAAAATACATTAAAAAAGTCAATGGAAGAAAAAAAGGGAGCTAAAGTGGAAGTTAATCATAGGGATTTGCAATAGTGGAATCACTTTCTTACTTTGAGTAGAAGATTTTCTTTTTGGCATTTCATCTTTTCTCATGATCCTTATACTTGAATTTTATTTCATCATCACTATCATTTATTTTTGCATAAGGACATTTAGAAGCATAATTTCTTATTATTCCACATTCAAAACATTTAAGAGGAAGCTTACCTTTAGACTTTTCAGTTCCCTTCTTTATATTTATAATGAACTTGGTTTCTTCTTCATCTGATTCATGACTAAAGTATTCTTGATTCCCTTGCTTTCCTTCATCCTTGGCTACTTCAAATGCTACTTCTTTAATTCTTTATTTGTCGTTTTTATCCTTAGCTCATATGTTGTGAATGATCCATGAAGCACATCCATGCTCAACTTCTCCATGTCTGATAACCCTTTAAGGGTTAATACCTTGGGATTAAATCTTGAAGGAAGTGATCTCAATATTTTTTGAACAATATCACCTTATTTGACTTCTTCACAGAGACCTATGATAGAGTTGACAATATTGTCTACTCGAAGAAAGTATGAAGCAATATTTACATCCTCTTCCATTTTCAAACTTTCAAACTGGCCCTCGTAAGTTTGTACCTTTGATTCCTTCACTTTATTTTCACCTTCATAGCAACTTTTGACCTTGTTTCATACATCACCGGCTCACTTGCAATGAATTACTTCAACAAATTTGGTATCAAAGAAGCCACTTAAGGTAACATGTTTAGTTATTGCATTGGATGTATACAAAGCCTTACCACCCATATCAGTCGGTAGAGTATTAGGAAATTGATAATCATTCTCTACGCCTACCTAAGAATCAAATCCTAAGGATATGATGTAGGTCTTATGAATCTTCCCTACGATCTGAGTAAGTGTTCCTGAAGGAACCTGCTATGATTCCAATTGTTAGACTAAAGAATACATTGTGTGAATGGTCGAATCAATGTAATGACAAATTTCATTTATTTAAAAAACTACTAATTAATCAAAATTATAGCCACAAGCACGCATCATCAGAAAACATTTGCACATCATCATAATAAGACACTAGATTTACATTGAAACCGTTGTGAGAGAAAACTGCAAATTCTTCTTATCTTCTTCAATTTGATTACATAGATTTATAGGTACCAACTTGTTGGAGGGACCCAACCAAAAATGTAAATTACAGGTTGTGAGCACCAGTATTGCAGCAATAATGTTGCAACTCCTATGCTGCCTACTTTACTCTTATCAACCTGGTAGTTCGTAACAAACTTGGAAGCGTCAGTGTTGTATGCACAAGTACTAGTTCTCACTGATGGTTGTCACTTGGTCAGCCGGCGCAAGATCACTAAGATCTCAAGCCAACTTATATGGATTCAAGAAGAAGCTCTATATGTGATGGAAGGAAAGAAATATTATTCTACAGATGCTATTCTAACTGCAAAAAGGAGAAAGGCTGAAATGTAAAGCAAACCTAGTAAACCCTAATTAACCAACTAATTCTACTTTTGCATAAAGCACTATGAAAACCATGAAAGGAATGCCATTACCTACTCAAGGAAGTAAAAAACATCTAACTATCCTATTTCTAGAAGTAAATAAGCAGAAAACATATTTTTGGATTTTTATGTATTTTTATGTGAATTTGACATGCATGTAATTTATTGTGTGTGAGTGTGGCAGCGAACAGGTGCCTTAGAGGGTGGTTTTGGCACTTGAGAGGATGTAGGATGGTGTGGATGGCTCCTCATAGGTCTCAGGTGGCATTCTGGAGGCTTTTCCCATACTCATCCTTCAAAAGAAATCCTACAAGAAAATCTACAAGAGGAAACAGGAAATTTGTAGGAGGAAAAACATCGTTCAAGAGGAGGCCTACAGGAGGAGGCCGAGAGCAGTTTTCACTATTTTGACAGTGTGAGAGGGGGTGAAAAAGGTGGATGAAGGTTGGAATGAGGTTTTAGGGCACCTATGGTCTACCATGTACCACTAGGAGAGAGAAAGATGATTGGATTTTCTCAAGGAGAGAGGAAGAAGTTCTATGGAAAATGCAGGAAACTCAGGCAGAATTAAGGTGAGACTTGGGCGACCTGTAGGGCATGGATCAGATGGAGGATGGGATGAATGAAGTTGAGACTTGGGTGACCAGTAAGGCATGGATCAGATGGAGGATGGGATGGATGATAGTCTGGCCTGCTGCTAGAAGAGATCTGCTGCAAAGGAACTGACAGTTAACCAACAAGATCAAACCAGCAATGAAATGAGTGCATCTAGAAAAACAAAGTTTTGCATCAAACTAGTCTAAACTATGATCTATGAAAGGAAATGCTGAGAAATTATGCAAGAAAGGAAAGCATTAAAGAAGACTATTGTAAATAAAGAAGTGAGCATGATGAAGAAGTTTTGAAGCAAAGCAAGACTAGACTATTAACCACTAAAAAGCCACAAACACTAGAAGTCCTATGCATGAGGAAAATCTATGTTTTTTGGGCAGCAAGAGGGTCTTTGCCTCAAATAATGGTCCCAAAGGGAGGAAGAGAGGCCAAGGCACTTTTACTAGCCTTTTGAATCTTTTCTTTATCACTTCTTAACCTGCTATAGAAGGCACAAATGGAAGAAAACTATTGAATCATCAAAAGCAACATATTCTTAACCATAAAAGAAATACATCTAACAACAACCTAATCTACAAACTGAAATAAAACATACAAATGCAAGTAAAGAGGAGCTTGGCTACTTGGATTGGGCCCTAACCCAAGAGCTTCGGCCCTTTGAGGTAACTCAGTGCTAGCTCAAAACTGATTCAATCTTTATTATCAAAACAATAGCAAGATTTTATGAAACTTTCATAAATAATAAGCTCGAAGTTGAGAAGAGTTTACATAAGAAAAAATCCAACAAAAATCTGACCCTAGTGAGGCCCTAGACCTCTCTACTTATACAATTGAAGCTACCAATAGCTTCCTTAAAATCAGTTAGGCTTGGCTACCAAAACTCGAGATAATCATCAGTCATCCTCCACTTGCTCGGCTACCTTCTAGTACATGAGTTGGCTGCTTGTACTCTAAGCTGAATGAAGGGGAATTCGAAGTGAGGAGTAATAAATGAGGGGGATTCCCTCCTATAACTCCTCTCCTTTGTCCACTTTGAGTTATTGCTGCTATTTGTCCACTAGATCCTTGACTTTGACCTCAAAATTCATCAATAATCTACATTAAACACATGTTAGACCACATGGTATCATAACTAACTCAACTCACTCCATAAGCATAAATATAATCAGAAAATTATACAATAAGCTAAGAGAATGGTTGATTTGACTAGGTTAGAAGGTAAAATAAGCCCATGTAAATACCCATTTATGAGGCTCATCATCACCCCCTACTGAAAGTGCTACTCATCCTCTGAGCAACTTAGTCCATCTCCTCATCTTTTATGGCCCTGGTGGCCTCCCTAGCATCCCAAGCTTCTAATGTGCTCTGCTCTTCCTTGTCATAGAAGCCTTCCTTCCTTTCTATCTCTTCCCATTTATCCTCCTCTTCTTCTTCTCTTCTACCTTCCAAGATGCCTAACAGCAGTGGGGGACTCAGTTTGAGGCCAATCCAGTTGACCCTCAGCCTCTACATGGAGCGCTTGTATGGTGGCACTCTTCTTAATGCCTCCTTCATCCTCATGGGGGAATCATATTCCCTAATCTGCAGACTATGTGGTAAGGTGTTCCATCTCCTCATGCATGCATGCACACAGCCATCCCCAAGTAGCCTTTGAATATCCTCAAAGTGTGCAATGGATTGTGCCTAATCACTTATATATCTATGGGAAATCTAAGGATTATTGGCAAGTAGGTTATGTGTTCTGATGAGTGCCATGGGATCTGATGGCTCAACTCCGATCATTAATGGCTCATTCTACTCTTTTATCATCAACCTTCTTATTTATGTTGCCCTCAACTCTTCATGGTAAATCCATGAGGCCATGGCCATCAGTTGCAGGTCCCCTAGCCTAGAATTGGGGTCCCACACATTCATGTCTGTGAGGGCCATGTTATGTAGGTAGAATTTTGCCATCTTTTCCTTATCTTCTGATGTGCTTTGGTCACACAGGTCCATAAACTACCTGTAATCTTGGAAAGGCATTGTGCCTCTTTGTGCCAAAGTCTTTATCTGAAATTGCAACCATTGGTCCTTGAGATATAGGCCATAGGATTTTGTTGTTGTTCTACATTGCAATGCCTCCATGGATGAGCTTCCCATGCATGTCAGCTGGGTCTCCTTCTCTTGTAGTTTCCTCCTTAGCAATTCATTTTCAGTTTCAAGGTGACTTCTGGTAATTGCTTCCCTGTGTCTGATAGTACTCAACTCTCTACCCATTTCTCTGAGTTTGTTCTCCATACGGCCAATATCCTCAACTCCTTTGGATTTGACTATTTGGATCCACCTATGTGTTCTTATTTTCTCTTTCTCAAATTCAAAGAATAGAATAGTGGAATTACAAATTTTTGTGGAATTATTCTTCCTCCCTCCAGAAGGTTGTAGTAGGAGGCAAGACTGGGATGGGGATCAGGCTCTTGTAGCTTTCTTTCTTCCTTCTTTACCTGTGGGTGTCCTTCCATTTCTTTCTCAAGCTCTTGGGTCTCCTATAGTTTTGACAGTGTCTCCTATAGAACTATCTAAGCCTCCTATAAGATTGTTTTTGGGTCCTGTAGTTCTACCTTTCCTTTCCATGTGGGAGATCTAGGAGTCCCCCTCTCTTATGTGATAGGTGCCTTGAAAGGGGATTATTTTCCTTGGGAAGAGGGTGAATCTTCAATTGTAATTGGCACTTTTGAAGAGGGTTGAGGTTTCCCTTTTTTGATTCTTGTGCTCTTCCTAGCCTTGAAATACATGGAGGCCTGCCTTTTCCTCTTTTGTTTTGGCTTGATTCGTGTACTGAGGGCAGTGAGAGTAGCTGCTACCTCTCTTTCTAGAGTCTCAGGGGACACTCCTCCTTGTTCTATCTTTTCTGCCCCTTTCTCTCCTCCTTTTGTCTCTTTTTCTGTCTCTGTTCCTTCCTGCTCTGTTTCTTCAGCTTTCTACTCTTCTATCTTAGTTTCTTCCTCCTTCCTTTCTTGTTCTGCTAGGTCACCAGTTGCTTCACCTTCTCCCCCTTACTGCTCTTCCTCCTCACTGCTAGTAGGACTGATATCATAGATTAGGGTCTTTATGTCGTCCTCAACTGTCATGTTTCAGAAGATTTCCCATGCTATAGGGAGTGTAAATGTATGGAGAGCTTCTTCCACTAAAATTTTGATTAACCCATGGTGAGCTAGCTACTCTAAATTTACTGCTTGAACCTTAGTGCTGGAGTCAATGAGGGACTGCAGGAGGAAGTAGGGGATGTTGAGCTTCTGAGGTGCTAGAGTGTTCATCCCATATCTTAATTCATGAAGGATTCTAAAGTGGTAACCATAGAAAATGCTATACCTCCCCTCATAGGAAACATATTTTATTATTTGGTAGCTAACCTCATTCCAAGGATATGGTATGCTAGCCCTTCTAATGCCATTTTTATCCTCTACTGGGGTTTCATTGTTTTGGAAAAAGATTTTCTTAGCAGCCTAGCCAATTCGTTTCTCATCCTTACTCTAAGGCAGCCCAAGAGGAAGGGTAGTGACCCTACTAATAAATGTAGGGGTTATCTCCATGGAAAGACCTCTAAAGGTGACAATAGCATGTGTTCTGGTGTGAGGGACCAAAGAGTGGGAAAATTCTTGGGCAATTTCCTCATCAAACCCTTGGAATTTCTCAAAAAAATTCATCCAATTTGCTCTTGTGAATACGTCCACTACCTGGGGATATGCATGGAGCCTAGAGGAGTTGGTGGGATCCTTCCTCATAAATCCTCTTATCATTTTGTTTATACTCCTTTGGGAAACCAAATGTGGAGATGGAGACAACAATTTTTTAGAACAACAGAGAAACAGAGGAGAATGTGTTGTTAAAAAAATAAGCAGAAATTCCTTTATGTATTTTCTCCTCCTAAAGGGTTTATCTCCTCCTCAAATTGAAACCACTACTTGCAGATATTGATATTCAATGGGGGTATGCATGGAACCTACCTCCTCTCGAAAATCGTGCTAAAACCCATGTTTTCTCCCTTCAAATAACTCATTTCCCGTCCTGTAGAAGCTTGTTGTCCCTCGTGTAGAATTCCTATAGGTGCTCCTCTAGAACCTATAATTTCTCCTGTAGAAAACACCAAGAGCAGTAATATGAGAGAGATCAATGGAGAATGATGGTTACGAGGCTGTGGGGGCACGAAGAAACTGTTGTAGCTGAGTTTCGAGGAGAGAACGAAGGAAAAGGTGGTGCGAGTGCTCGGAGAGGAGTACTTATTACCCTTTATGGATATTTCCGATGATGGAGGGTGAGCTGGCAGAGTATACGTTGGCTATATTCAGACCGTTGGTCCCCACCTACCTTTTCATCATGGCCCCTCCTCGTAATCATCCCTCATGATTGCATAAGAGTTCACACTTCCTCCACTACTTGTCCTTGACATCTTTCTTGAGTGGATTGTGTGCATGTGTGGGTGACATCTTCAGATGAGTGGAGTCAACTAGATGAAGGTGGCCAAGTTAACTAGCCACCTTTCCATCATTCAACCTCAACCATCTCGTTACTTTTTCATGCCTTCTAATTACAAAAATGCAAACAGAGGAGTGGGTTAGTTACTTACCTAAGATCCAAATGTATTTGTTGTGAGGTGTTGTGTTTCTCTCTCTCTGCTGCATGCCTTTGTTTCTTTTGATGCATGTTGTCTTCTTGCTGATGTGTGGCTATGTCTTGTGTAGGTTCTTCTCTGGCTAGATCTAAGCTTCAGGTGTCTTCTTCAACCTTCATGTTTGCACTTTCTTACTGTTGATGCTGGATTTTAATGGGATCAGATGCTACAAGAATTCCTACAGTAGCTCTTGTAGCTGCTTATCCCCTTGAAACTTCAACTTATTTCTATTCCTGGAGCTGTGAGGATGATGCCAGAGATGTAGATAGAGATGGAGAGGTAATAGCTAGGCTTTAGGTGAGGTGGATGGTGCTGTTTCCTTTCTTATTTTTTTGTTTTTTTTCTTTTCCTGAAAAACTGTTTTTTTTTGTTTTGCCCGGACAAGAAGAAGAATGATGCTTGGGGTGTGATGCAGGCTCGAAAATGGTGGCAAGGAGGTTTGAAGAATGCAGGAGGGTTTATAGGTTCTTTATGAACCTTCCCTATCCCTCAAGCTACCTTTTATACCCATTTCTGGCTCTCTGTAATTCTTACAGGAGCCTCCTGTAGAAAACACAGAGCCTCTTGTAGAAAACACAGTTCTTGAAAAAGAAGCACAGTGAGGTGAAAGAAATGCCAAGAATGATGGAGAAATGTGTGGGAAGGTAGGATAGGTGTTAGTGTTGGTTTCAGGGCTCCCTTAGCAACTTTTGTTGCTTCCTGTAGTCCTCCTGCAACCCTGCAATGCAAATGAAAATTCATTTTTTTCTTCTTCTTTTTTTATGTTTATTTTTTTTTAAGACATCTAGGGCGCCTCAGGGAGGTTTTCACCTGAATTCCCTGCCCTGGGCGCCTCCAAGGGAAGTTTTCACCCAGGGATCTTATTTTTCTCTCTCTTTGTTTACATCACTGGGCTGGCTCAGAAGAGGTTTCTAACCCAACGATGGGACTCAGGCGCCTCATGGAGGTTTTCACTTGAGTCCTTATTTTTTTTCTCTTTTTCTTTAGTGAGTGGGTGAAGTGGAGGCTAAAGCATGCTCCACTACCATCACTGTCTTATTCAAATATTCAATGAACTCTCGCTTGGAGAGGGGTTTCTTGTAGACTTTCAACCAATGTCCATTGACAAGCATGGGGATGGCTTCATCATCAATGGTTCTAATCAGAACTGAACCATTGTCATTGCATTTCTCCACAGTGTACGGTCCTAGCCATCTTGTTCTTAGCTTTCCCTTGAAATCTTTATATCTTGAATCATAGAGTAGTGCCCAATATCCCTCTTGGAATTGCTTCTTCATGCCATATCTTTCTCTGAAGTTGAACTACCTCTGTATGGAGAAGGGCCTGCATTCTGTGTTCATCCAATCCATTGAGCTGAAGTAATATTTCTTTCTGTGCATGGCTGAGGTCTAGGTCCAATTGAGCTGCCATCCTTAGGGTATTGAATTCAAATTCTATTGACAGCAAAGTCTTTTTCCCATAGATCAGGTCATAAGGTGTGAACCCTATGGTGGTCTTCCATGTTGTGTTGTAGGCCCAAGTGGCCTCAACTAATCTATCCACCCAGTGTTTTCTGTTGCTACTCACTACCTTTGTCAAGATCCCTTCCAATGCTATGTTAGTGACCTTCACCTGCCCATTGGCTTGTGGATGGTAAGGGGTGGAAGTCTTGTGCTTGATTCGATGATGTGTGAGAATGTCTTCAATCAAATTGGAAGTGAACTGACTGCCTTGATCTGTGACCAACTTTCTTGGATACCCGAATTTGTAGAATATATTTTCTCTCAGAAACTCAGCTACTTTTTCCTCTATCACTGCTTTGTTTTCTTTTGTCTCTGCTCACTTTGTAAGGTAATCAGTGCAAACAATGATGTATTGTTTCTACTTTGAAGGATGGCTGATAGCACCCACAAAGTCCATGCCCCACTTCTCAAACAGCTCAAAGGTCACTTAAAGTTGCATGGGCATCTCATCCTTTTGAGTAGGTTTCCCCATCCTCTGGAACCAATCACACTGGCTGATATATCTCCTCACATCTTGATGAAGAGTGGGCCAGTAGTAGCCTGCTTGCAATATCTTGAAGGCAGTTCTTTTTGCTGCAAAGTGACCTCCACAAGGCCTGTCATGATAGGTCAGGAGGATGTCAAATACTTCCTCCTCCCTGACATATCTTTTCAAAATCTGATCTGGGCCAAGTTTGAAGAGATTGCCCCCAATCCAAGTGAAAGGGGTGGTTTTCCTTACTATATTTCTCTTCTCTTTTGAGGACAGGTGTGGTGGGAACTGTGTTGAAACCAAGTAGTTTTCTATATCGGCAAACCATGGAGAGAGTACTGGGATAGAAAATAGATGTTCATCTGGCATTTGGTCATCGACCATTCCATCTTCAATTGCAGGGAAATTTACTCTAGACAAAAAGTCAGCAACAACATTTTCTTTACCAAGCTTATCAATAGTGGTAAAATCAAACTACCGCAAAGAAACCATCTAATAATGTGAGCATTTACATCTAGTTTATTCATTAAATATATAACTGTAGCATGATCAGTGTGCACAAAGGTTTGATAGCTTGTGATATAATGTCTGAATTTGTTTAAGGAATGCACGATAGCTAGGAGTTCCTTCTCAGTCACTGTATAGTTTAACTCTTCCTTTGATAAGTTTTGGCTTATAAAGTATATGGAATAAGGTAACTTTTCATCAATTTGTCCTAAGGCTACTCCTATTGCTTTGTCCAAGGCATCTGTGTGAATGTGGAAAGGTAGGGCCCAGTTTGGGCCTCTCAGAATTGGCACAATCACTAGCTTGCTCTTTAAGGTATCTAAGGCTTCTTGACAGTTTTCTGACCATATGAACTCAACATCCTTTCCTAAGAGGCCAAACAAAGGAGAGGCTAGGTTGCTAAAATCTTTAATGAATCTCTGGTAATACCCAGCTAAGCCTAGGAAACTTCTGACATCTCTCACTTTTTGAGGAGGTGGGACCCTTTGGATGATGGCAATTTTGTTGGGGTCCACCTACAGTCCTTGTTGAGATATTGCATGACCTAGCACGGTCCCTTCAATCATCAAAAATTCACATTTTTCCGGACTCAGGGACAGGTTCATCTCAATACACTTGTCTAGAACTTTTCCTAGATTAGATAAAGCTTCCTGAAAGTCAAAACCATACTGATTAAAGTCATCCATGTATATCTCTACTGCATCATGAACTAATTCATAAAATATACTCAGTGCCACTCTTTGGAAAGTGGTTGTAGCATTACACAAACCAAATGGAAGGACCCAGTATGCAAAGGTACCCCAAGGACAAGTGAAAGTGGTCTTATCTTGGTCTTCTAGGCTGATTTGAATCTGATTGCACCCACTAAACCCATCTAGTAAAGAGAAAAACTTTTTCCCTGCGAGACCATCTAACACTTGATCTATGAAATGTAAAGGAAAATGGTCCTTTTTAGTGGCTTTGTCCAATTCCCGATAGTCGACACAAATTCTCCACTTACCATTTTTCTTGGTAACTAGCACCAAAGGAGAGACCCATTCACTGTCAGAGATGGGATAGATTAATCCTGCATCAAGCAATTTTTGCAGTTCTTCCTTAAAAATATCTTTAAGTGCTAGATTCATCCTCCTTTGAAGCTACCTAACTGGCTTGCAATCCTCCTTGATGTATATATGATGAGTGCATACTAAAGGGTGCACTCCCTTCATCTCCTTATAACTCCAAGCGAAGGCATCTAGGTGTTTTCTCAGCAAGCTACACAGTTCCTTCTCCTAGGAAGTAGATATGGATGGATTGATTTTCAATCTCCTCTTTGGGCTGAACTCTATATTTTTGACACAGGGAGGAGTAGGATCAGCCACACAGATATCAGTTGAGGGTTTGTTTTAGGTTTCCCTTACTATGTCTTCTAACGGTGATACACTGTCACGTGGATTATGAATCAAATTTTCGATCATATCATCCTCATCTTGTGGTTTTCCCCCCATGGTAGTTTCTAATGTACAAAGTGGTGTAGAATAGACTTCATCCTCATCTTCCTCCTCCAACTAGAGAGGTAGATCATGTTCTAGAAAGTGTTGGGAAAGAGGATATAAGATTAACTGCTTGGACATATGCCCATTATTTATGGTCATGTTCCCAGCTCGATAGCTGATGTAGGCATCGACAGTAGCCAACCAGGGTCTTCCCAAAATGAAAGGATACCCAGTGAGCTTTGCCTTTGGCTGGAGAACTAAGAAATCAGCAGGGTACTCCCAAGAATCAATGGAGACCATCACATCTTCCACAATCCCCTCAGGGGTCATGGTGGAGTGGTTTGCAAGTTGTAACACGGTTGTGGTCTTCCTCAAGGAGCCTTGGAGGTTGAGTTTGAGCATTGTGTCCTTTTTCATCACATTAATGGCAGCTCCCAAATCAATCAAGGTGTGTGGGATCATGGTGCCATTGATATGGACATCAACTACTGGGCTTCCAAGGTCTAGATATTTTGGACAAATTACTTGCCCTAACATTAGGTCGGATACTTTCCCTATGACATTAATGGTTGGGGCATCTCTCTTGTGCCTTCCTGGATGCCTAAAGCACTTCTCTTTGATCAACTTATTGTAGATAGGCAAATCTTTTATGGGTTGGAGAAGTGGTATCTTCACACATAAATGTTTCAATTCTCCCAGGAGTTCAGTTTCTTCCAGGGTATGCTGGACTGTTGTAAATAGTCTCTCAGGAAAGGGTGGATTTGCTTTAGGTTCGCTTTCCTCTTTATCTTCCTCAACCTCCCTGGGTGGGGACTGACTATCTGGGAGAAATTTCCCAGATCGCAACTGAATCTCCACAGCATAAGTTGGGCATGATGGTTCCCCACTATACACTTGCTGAGCATGTTTGTTGTTCAGGTTCGGATTTGGCTGGGCAGGCATTTGGGGTTGCTTTGGTGGAGCAGGAGGTAATAGTTGTGGTTAGGAAGGTGGTGAAAGAAAAAGAGCAGGAGGAGAGTTGTATTGGTGCCTCCACCCCTGATGAGATGCATTCCACTGAGGCTGCAAGTGAGCATAGGATTGAAATGAATGGGTGGCTAGTTGGGCATGATATGGAGATGTGAAGGACCAAGGAGGAGGTGTGTACTAGGAAGGATGAGCAGGGGGGGGCCAAGAAGGTATGGAAGTGACTTGGTTGGGGTTGTAGTATGCCTGATATGTCCCTTGCATCCCCTACTGATATGGTCTAGGTCCATGCGGTCTCCTTTGGTTTATATAATAGAGCTATTCAGTGACTCCCTCAGCCCCTTGACATACAGCGTTAAGTCTGGGTAAGGAAGGGCACTTGTCTGTAGAATCATTTTCTTCACAGACTGAACAAACCTCTATTGAGTTCAATGGGCATTCATTCCTAAGATGCTTCCTGGTGCATCTAGGGAAAAAATGGCCAAAGCCCTCTCTGCTTCCTCTTGTTTCCTTTTGATATGTAAGGTATCCATTTACATGGAAAGAGTCTACAGCATCTCACTCTTGAATTCTTCCAGCATGCTTCCTAATTGATGAGTTAGAGGAAGAGGCATTGGCTATGGGTTGACTCCCCCTACCTTTCTTTCTGGCTGCTCTAGAATGGTTTCTAGAAACAGTCTTTATGTCCTCATAGGATAGTTGGTAGATGTCTCCCCCGGCCAGTAAATGGAGGGTGTCTAAAAGATCTTCCTGAATTCCCCTGAGTAGGACCAGCTTTAGAGACTCATAGTCAAGTGTACACCCAACCCTTTTATAACTGAGCTAGAACCTCTCTTCATAATCTTCCAAGGACTCATCACTTCCTATAGTCATTTGGAAAATTTCTTCTTTAGTAGATTTTGACCTACAATAGTCTCGATACTTGTTGTTAAAGGATTGATGCATCTAAGCCCAAGTTGTGATGCTATTTCCAGGCTATCCCATGAACTAGCGTAGTGCTGCATCCTTGAGAGTAGAAGGGAACAACTTCGACTTTTTCTCATCCTTTGCATAGTCATAGGTTCGATAGATAACATCAAACTCAAACAAAAAGGTGTTAAGATCTTCTGTAGTCAGACATGGAAATGAGGTAGGGTGAAAGGGCTTATAATCTTCATTTTGGTGTCCCCATTGATCTCCCGAATGGGAAAGGTACCCTCTATTCTCTCTCCATTTCCCCTAGCATTTATGTGTTCAGTCATTGGCTTCAAAGGAATGTTTTCGTATTCTTCTTCCCCTATAGGTTCTTCAAATATGTCTAGTTGTTCAGCTAAGGGTTTTTCTTGATCGCAACCACCAAAGAAGAGAGAAGGTTGGCTGTGTGAAGCAGTGTGGGTGTTGGGCAAAAATTTTCTTGAGTTATCTCTATTCCTACGAGGCATGAAAGGAAATCTTTTTGGTTAGTTTTTGTTTCTTTTTTCCCCACACTGATAGTACCTGCAAAATTGAAATTGATTGAACAAAACAAATTGAAACTAACTAAAATGAACTTGCTGAAATGGAAATTTTGTAGAATTGAAAAGGAAAGCAACAAAATGTGGAACTTGAAAGAAAAGAAAGGGCTAGTCCACTTTTGCTGAAATAAACTATTAGCAAAATGCAGAAATAAGAAATAGAAGAAAGCAGTAATCACATAATACTTTGATGCTTCCCCGACAATGGTGCCAAAAAGTGGTGAGCACAAGTATTGCAACAATAATTCTGCAACTCCTAGGCTGCCTACTTTACTTTTATCAACCTGGTAGTTCATAACAAACTTGGAAGTGTCGGTGTTGTATGCACAAGTACTAGTTCTCATTGCAGGTTTTCACTTGGTCAGCCGACGCGAGATCACTAGGAGCTCAAGCCAACTTCTATGGATTCTAGAAGAAGCTCTATATGTGATGGAAGGAAAGAAATATTATTCTACATATGCTATTCTAATTGCAGAAAGGAGAAAGACTGAAATGTAAAGCAAACCTAGTAAACCCTAATAAATCAACTAATTCTACTTTTACAGAAAGCAGTATGAAAACCATGAAAGGAATGCCACTACCTACTCAAGGAAGTAAACAACATCTAACTATGCTATTTCTGGAAATAAATAAGCAAAAAACATATTTTTGGATTTTTATGTATTTTTATGTGAATTTGACATGCATTTAATTTATTGTGTGTGAGTGTGGCAGCGAATAGTTGGCGTTAGAGGGTGGTTTTGGCACTTGAGGGGACGTAGGATGGTGTGGATGGGTCGTAGGAGGTCTCAAGTGACCTTCTGGAGGCTTTTCCCATACTCGGCCTTCAAAAGAATGCCTATAAGAAAATCTACAGGAGGACACAAGAAATCTACAAGAGGAAAAACAACATTCGACAGGAGGTCTACAAGAGGAGGCCGAGCATTTTTCATTGTTTTAAGGGTATGAGAGGGGGTGAAAAACGTGGATGAAGGTTGGAATGAGGTGTTAGGGCACCTATGGTCTACCATGAACCACCAGGAGAGAGAAAGATGATTGGATTTGCTCAAGGAGAGAGGAAGAAGTTCTATGGAAAATGCAGGAAACTAAGGCAGAATTAAGGTGAGACTTGGGCGACCTATAGGGCATGGTTCAGATAGAGGATGGGATGGATGATAGGTTAGCCTGCTGCTAGAAGAGATCTACTGCAAAGGAACTGGTAGTCAACCAACAAGATCAAACCAATAATGAAATGATTACATCTAGAAAAACAGAGTTTTGCATCAAACTAGTCTAAACTATGATCTATGAAAGGAAATGCTGAGAAATAATGCAAGAAAGGAAAGCATGAAAGAAGACTATTTTAAATAAAGAAGTGAGATGATGAAGAAGTTCTGAAGCAAAGCAAGTCTAGACTATTAACCACTTAAAAGCTGCAAACACTAGAAGTCCTATGCATGAGGAAAATCTGTGTTTTTGGGGTAGCAAGAGGGTCTTTGCCTCAAATCATGGCCCCAAAGGGAGGAAGAGAGACCAAGGCACTATTATTAGCCTTTTGAATCTTTTCTTTATCACTGCTTAACCTGCTATAGAAAGCACAAATGGAAGCAAACTACTGAATCATCAAAAGAAACCTATTCTTAGCCATAAAAGAAATACATCTAACAACAACCTAATCTACAATCTGAAATAAAACATAAAAATACAATTAAAGAGGAGCTTGGCTACTTGGATTGGGCCCTAATCCAAGAGCTTTAGCCCTTTGAGGTAACTCAATGCTAGCTCAAAAATGATTCTATCTTTATTATCAAAACAATAGCAAGATTACATGAAACTATCACAAATAATAGGCTCGAAGTTGAGCAGAGTTTACATAAGCAAAAATCCAACAAAAATCTGACCCTAGTGAGGCCCTAGGCCTCTCTACTTATACAACTGAAGTTACCAACAACTTCCTTAAAATCAGGGAGGCTTGGCTCCAAAAACTCAAGATAATTATCAGTCATCCTCCACTTTCTCGGTTGCCTTCTAGTACATGACTTGGCTACTTGTACTCTGAGCTAAATGAAGGGGAATTCGAAGTGAGGAGTAATAAATGAGGGGGATTCCCTCCTATAAGTCCTCTCCTTTGTCCACGTCAAGTTATTGCTGCCATTTGTCCACTGGATCCTTGACTTTGACCTCAAAATTCATCAATAATCTACATTAAACACATGTTAGACTACATGGTATCATAACTAACTCAACTCACTCCATAAGCATAAATATAATTAGAAAATCATACAATAAGCTAAGAGAATGGTTGACTTGACTAGGTTAGGAGGCAAAATGGGCCCATATAATTACCCATTTATGAGGCTCATCAACAAGCACCAACATGTTGTAGGCTACAACATGATTAAGGCACCAACCTCGATGATATGCAAGAACCAACTTGAAGTAGGCTATCACCTAATTGAGGCACCAACCTCGATCATATACAAGCACCAAATTATAGTAGACTACAACCTAACTGAGGCACCGATCTTGATGGACACATCCACTTCCTTCTTCAACCTAATATTGACTAGCATTCAAAATCTTTCAAATTTGATCCACAAGTTCTTCACAAAATACTTCCTTTAAATATTTTCATTGTGTCAACATGTTCTTCTTACATTAACGTTAGCTTATACTTCATTTCTTACATCACCATCGAACCTTATAATACGGATCAAAATACTTTGAAATGACATCCTGTCCTTCAAAATATGTTCTCATGGATATTCATGTCCCTTATGTTGATCATAATGCAATGCAATCCATTCCTCCTTTTTCTAAATTCAAATTTCCCTTAATTAAACCCAAAAACATTATAAACAATTAATTGTTCTACAATTTGCACCTTTTTGGTTTGTTGCCTACAAAATGAACTTTTTATAGCATGTGTTATATAGAATTCCCTTTTATGATCTACTATTTGTTTGACAAAATGAACATTAGGTAAGAAAAAATAAACTCCAGCAAATTCCACCAAATTCGAACTTACAACCTCTCCCAAATCAAACACTGTAAAAACTAATTCAAGGTAATCATTCATGTTACCTAAAAAATACATATTGATGATATGGATCTATGTTTTTCAAAGTAAAGGATAAGCCTTTGGTTTTAACCATACATATAAGATGAGATTCAAACATATAACCATACAACATAGTAGAGATCACAACGTGTGCCTTCGGGACAATACACCATAACAAAACTTATGACTTGCACCTTGAGGTTAGTACACACAACCATGCTCATGACCTGTGCCTTTAAGCCAATTAACACAACGCATAAGTGATCATGACCTAAGAATTTGGGGAAATCATCATTCAGAGCTCACAACTTGAGCTTTCAAGCCAATACAACACATAGAGTTCATGACCTTCACATTTGGGCAAAATAACAAATTTCATGAGTTGTGCCTTCGAGCCAACATAACACACCAAAGCTCATGATCAACACCTTCATGCCAGCATAATATACCAAATCTCATGACATGTTCCTTTTGGTCAATGCAACAGAACACAAAAACTCTCACGACCTGGGCCAATACACACAAATATCCTAAACCTATGAGACAACATTGTGAATGATCCAACATGCCAGAACAACAAAGATAGCGCCTTCAAGAAAATAATCCACCATTTGATGTCTCTAAACTAGATAGATATTTTGATAAATATACGCACTCTACAAAAACATTAGCCACACATGCATATATAAGTGTGAGAAGGCAAGCAATTTATCAATGCTAGCATGAATTTGAAACTTGAGGGTTGATAGGAATTTGAATTTTGGGGACCGACACTAATTCAAGAGACTCATGTGCCCTCACCATGTGACTTGGTCCTAGGGTCCATTGAAAAAATAATGTTGATGTCGCCCTTCACAGTTGGTGTGCCCTAAGTGGGCCACATGTCACTTAGAATGTATCTAATTAGTTAACCAAATTGCTGAGTCAGAATTCCACATAGCATCTACCATGTCATCACAAATCTCTTATTACCATATGTCATTGACAATGATTATATCTTACCATGTCTGCTCCTAATCACATTGTCATGTCGTCCTACTGATGTGTTAAATTTTGATTGGTTGGAGTAAGCCTATGTGGTAGGGTAGTCCCTCAATTAACAGTCAGGCATGTTGAAACATCGTTTGTCGTGTGTTCCTTCAAATGTCCATGTGATCCATTGGATCTACAAAATGGTCCATGACATTTAACAAAATAAACATTTTGCATGTTGGAGCGTTATTCATTGTTGATCTCACAAAGAACCCTGATCTGCTCATAAACATGCATGAGGTTAAATAAATTTGTAGTTTGTGGGTCTTTGCCCCTTTATTAGGAAATGTTTCTAATCTAGAACTTTAAACAGTCATAAATTCTCATTGAGGAAGTGTTTGACCATGTGTGATATACCGTTGGAAATTTCTCGTCGAGGACTATCCAACCATGCCATCTATAGCTTCATTTAAACATCATAACTTTAATCAGAAAATAAAATAAAATTAATATTGGACCACTTTGGCACATTTTGTTGTGATCGAGAAAGACATCCGACTATCATGTTGCTTCCTCTGATTAGCAATTATTGCTTTCTTAAACTTCCCCTTCGACATCAATGACACCACTATGTCCAAAAGTAATCAATTCACCTTCAGTTGCCTCTTAAGGTTAAACAACCTCTCAATCTTGATTCAAAATCTTTGATAGACCTCTTAAGGACGACTCTATCCTTATAAGTAACAAAAAAAACTATAATCATAAAATCCTTCTAATTACTTAGTGGACCATTTTTAATAAGGTCATATTACATTATTCAATATTAGTTACCATGTTATACCTTACTTGCTAATAATAAGCGAAGTATACTTAGTCTATCTTACATTGAATTGTATCCACTATTATTAATTTAATGTTCCCTTCAGTGCCCCATCACACCCCTAGCGAGAATCCCAACACTTGGACCCCCTTGGAAAAACATTATCCTCAAGGAGATCCACCATAAACTAGATTCCTATGTACAATTGTTCATATGAATCCCCATAGAAGATACCTGATCTCAATATTGGCTTGTTCAAATATTGACTTGAGTGTTGTCATTTCTCTCTTCTTTTTTTCCTTTAATTTGAGTACTTTTCTAAGAGAAACTTGTATTTTCAATTGGTCTCTTCAAATATTAGCTTGAGTGTTGCTATATTTTATTTTTATTTTTATTTTTAATTTATAAAATACAAATAAAATAAAAAACACTTTTAAAATTTAAAATACTACAAAATAATTTATCTTATATTTTTAAAAAATATCTTTAAAATAATCCACCTACCATGCTATTTACATTAAAAAATACACTTCACTTCCCTCTTAAAATTGAACACCCACTCAATGAACCAAGTTTCAAATATGATATTCTCGACAAATCATAAAAAATACTTTATATTTATTTATAGCTAACATGAAAATGGTAATAAAAACAACCTCCCATATATCTAATATACCTTATTTAGTAAAACTATTATATTTACTAACTCTTCTATTTAAAGGTTACATAACTCTGGCATTTACCTTATTTAGTAAGACTATTATATTTAGTAACTCTTCCATTTAAAAGTTAGATAAGTTTTGCATTTACCTTATTTAGTAAAAATAGTATATTTACTAACTCTTCCATTTAAAAATCAAATAAGTCATCGTAACACTGCAAAATACAATAAAATGAATATTAAATCACTTCAATTTATAAAAAAAAAAAAATTAATTAAACATCATAATATATTTATTTAAAATAACATAAATGCATAACTTTCAAACTTCCTATTATAATCTTATAAACCTTTAAAGCAAAATTAATAAAACCTTTATAACGGGTGTTATAAAATAATGTTAAATTTGATTAGGCACTTATCATTATGGTCGGTTTAACTAAACCACATCAAGATGCATTAAAAAAATAAATACATTAATAATTAATTTTGTAATATAATAAATAAGTCAAATAATAAATGTGTAAACATTAACAAATCCAAGCTTCGGTGATAACGCAATCTATAATATCATATAGTTAATTGTATTTGATCATAAATTAATGGAGTTGTTTTTATTGCGATTTTTCTAAAGTTTTTTTGTGAATTTTTGTGGGATTTTCTAGTTTAATTTCTCTAAAATTTTGTGGGAATTAATTGAAATCACAAGATTGATTACTAAATCCTGTACAATAGAAGTGTCCTAGGGATTTTTGTGTCGCTGAATCCATATATACAGTCAAAAAAAGAGTTCAAATAATGCAAATCAAGATTTCACCTCAAATTTTTCAACAGGATTCCAGCACCATAAACTCCAGAAGTGGTACTATAGACAGCTTCCTGCAGGGCAGTCACTTGGTCTTCCTACACTGTCTTTATCTGCAAATGAATTAGTAAAAAAATATCAAGATTTCACCTCAAATTTTTTCACAAAATTCCAGCACCAGAAACTCCAACAATAATAGTATAAACAACTACCTACAAAGTAATCACTTTGACACTGTCTTAATCTGGACATGGATTAGTCAAAAAAAAATCTCTAATCACACGGTCGATACCCCAATCACCGTCCAAATGACTCCCTCCTTGAAAACAGTGGTGGTGAGAAATCCCATCTACCTGTAATATTTACTGCGATCGAATTTTATTTCATTCGGATTCACTGGACCCAGGGGTGATTTCGATTCCATACGGAAAAATTTATACACTGTAAAATTTAATACTCAAAAAATTCTAAAATACATTCTTAAAATATAATATTTTTTTTCAAAATTTAAAAAATTGAAAAAAAGTAAGACTATATTTAAAACTATAAAAAGAATTTCATTAAATATTTCTTTCACAATTTTTGTTTGCCCGATATTAATTTTTTGTTTCCAAAATTATGAAGAAATTTCATTAAATATTTCTTTCACAATTTTTGTTTGCTTATGCCCGATATTAATTTTTTGTTTCAAAAATTATAAAGAAATTTCATTAAATATTTTTTTCACAATTTTTGTTTGCTTATGTCCAAAATTAGCTTTTTCCATCTATTTTTTGTTTGCTTATGTCCAAAATTAGCTTTTTCCGTCTATTTAAGATGATCTAGAAATAATAAGAAAATAAATGCATAAATTTATTTGTATCACAGATTGGGAAAACTTTTTAGTAAAATATAATAATAATATAAGTTAAACTCAACATTGCAATGCAAATAATGAGATATTAAATATATATATATATATAATATATATATATATATTATATATATATTTTTAGAGGAATCGGCAACTGCGGTGGTATCGTACTCGCGTTACACGGGGTCGAATCCCATCGACTACCTCTATAACCTCTAGGAGGGTCCGCCCAGGCCGCCTTGAACGTCCCTCGGGTATTCTTGGGGTTTGAACTCGTGACCTGCATAGCTGCACGAATGACTTAACAAATCATCCGCTTGCCACTAGACCAAACCCCCACGGCCAATGAGATATTAAATATTAATAATATGCATCAATTGATATTTATATACCATGTAATTTATTTCTCTCCATATTATTTAACAATCAACGTGTGTAGATTAATCTTTGTAATGAAGCACATAAAATGAATTCTTCACATAAAATTTCATAGCAATAATCCTCATTTTGTAGTAAACCGCAATATTATCCAATATTACAATCAAGGTCATCCAAAACATTGTAAATAGTAAGAAAAATGTGTTTTAAATTTTTTGTAACTTTTAAAATATGAAACTTACTTGTTGGAGCAAACAATGCTCAACTGAAATTTAAAAGGCATACACAACACATATAAAATCATAAAAATAACACAAAGAATTAAGGCAGTTCACCCAACCAATCTGGGCTACATCCACCAAAATAGAGTTATCGACAATCTTATTATTCAACAGGAGATTACAACAATTTTAATTCCTCACACACTCTCTACACTACTCAATATCCTCTACGGGCTTATATTTTTATCGCTAGGAGTATAAAACTGAATCATAAATTCTCTCACAACAAATATAGGATGCAATAACCCCTCCTCAACAAAATGGAGCTAATATAGCAACAAATCCTATTGTTGTCACCTACATGAGATTTTTTGTCAATTTTAATAAAACAGAAAATCTCAACAATCTCCACCTTGACAACAATTAGCCTGATACCCTGTTTCTTTATTATTTTATCTTTTCTGCAAGCCAAGATAAGCTACACACCAACATAGCTTCTCTAACAAAACTGGTTTCGTGAACATGTCTGCACAATTTTCTTTTGTATGCACTTTTTCAAGAGAGACTCCCCTTTCAGTGATAACCTGTCTCACAAAATGGTACTTTAGGTATATGCTTTGATTTACTATGATAGGCCGGATTCTTAGTCAAATGAATTGCACTTTGACTATCACAAAATAACTTGATGTTGTCCTATAACCTACCAAACTCACCAAACAAACCTTTCAACCAAATTGCTTCTTTGCAAGCATGAGAAGCAACTATGTATTCTACTTCAATAGTGGATAAAGCAACAATGTTTTGTAGCTTTGACATCCAGCTAATAGCTCCACCTGCAAGAGTAAAGACATACCCTGATGTTGACCTTCTCTTATCCAAATCAGCTGCAAAATCGGAATCAACATATCCGCAAACAAATTCACTACTTCTGTTATAAGTGATACAATAATGACTTGTGCCTCTCAAATATCGAAGCACCCATTTCGCTGTTGACCAGTGTTCTTTTCCTGGATTTGCCATATACCTGCTAACAACCCTAACTGCATGTGAAATATCTGGTCGAGTACAAACCATCACATACATCAAACAACCTACTACATTGGCATACGGAATTCGAGACATATATTGTTTTTCTTCATTTGTATTAGGACATAAACTAGAAGAAAGCTTAAAATGGGAAGCCAAAGGGACTGACACAGGCTTCACATTGTTCATACCAAACGTCAACAGTATTTTCTTAATATACTTCTTTTGTGATAACCACAACTTACCATTGCTCCTGTCTCTGAAAATCTCCATGCCCAAAATCTGTCTTGCTGCTCCTAGATCTTTCATATCAAATGTCCTAGCCATCTGAGCCTTTAACCTGTTGATCCCTATTATGCTTTTGCTTGCTAAAAGCATATCGTCAACATACAATACTAAGATAATGAACATGCCATTACTTAATTTCTTAAAGTAAACACAATGATCATATTCACTTCTTATATAATTTTGACTCATCATGAAAGAATCAAATTTCTTGTACCATTGTCGAGGCGACTGCTTTAGACCATACAATGATTTCTTGAGCCTGCAGACAAATTTCTTGTTGCGATTTTGAACAAACCCTTTCAGTTGTTCCACGTAAATTTCCTCATCTAAATCTCCATGTAAAAATGTAGTTTTAACATCTAGTTGTTGTAATTCTAAATCAAGTAAAGCGACTAATGCTAATACAATTCGAATTGAAACTATTTTTACAACTGGTGAAAATATCTCATGAAAGTCAATGCTTGCTTTCTAAGAAAAACCTTTTGCGACCAGCCTTGCTTTGTACCTGTCCTCTTTATCATCAACACCCCTTTTCAATTTGTAAACCCATTTACATCCCACAGGTTCTTTGTCTTTAGGAAGTTCTACCAGATCCCATGTGCCATTCTTGTCTAATGCCATCATCTCATCCTTCATAGCTTCTTTCCACTTTTCACTTTTAGAACCTTCTATAGCTTCCTGATAGCACAAAGGTTCATCATCGTTAGCGGTTAAAGCAACTGAAGTAACATAATCATCATACCTTTTAGGAGGACGTTTCATTATTGTGGACCTCCTTAAAGATGTTTATGTTACTTCCACAATTTGTTGATTATTATCTGTAGGAACGTCTTCATGATCAGCATCTGAAACATGTTCATGATCTACATCTAAAACTTGTTCATGATCTGCATCTGAAACTTGTTCATGACTTACATCTGAACCATGTTCATCTTGACTATCATCAGTATTTGAACTGGTTTCAAACTGAATGTGTTGAAGCTTAGGTACATTATCATGTTTCAATTTATCATCTACATCTGAATTTGCAAGTGAGGATTCATTAAATGTAACATATCTGTTAATGATGATCTTTTGAGTAGTAGGATCCCACAGCCTGTATCCCTTAGTCCCATCACCATATCCAACAAAGATACATCTTTTTTATTTAGGATCTAATTTAGAACGTTGATGTTTCGGAACTAGAGCATATGCATCACAACCAAAAACTTTTAGTTTAGAATAATCACAAGGATGACCTTTCCATACCTCTTGAGGAATTTTGCATCCTATTGCCATTAATGGTGATCGATTTATCAAATAACAAGCTATAGAAACCGCTTCTGTCCACAATTCCTTCTACAAATTCGCTTTACTAAGCATACTTCTTGCTCTTTCTAAAAGAGTCCTGTTCATGCGTTCTGCAACTCCATTTTGCTGAGGAGTATATACAGTGGTCTTATGTCTTTCAATCCCAGTGTCCTTACAATAATTGTCAAATTCCTTTGAACTAAACTCACCACCATTGTCAATTCTTAAACATTTAACGGTTCTTCCAGTGATGTTTTCAGCTAATGCTCTAAACTGTTTGAAAACTGTAAATACATCATACTTCTTTTTTAACATGTAGACCCACACTTTTCTAGAGAAATCATCAATAAAAGATACAAAATATGACGATCCTCCATATGAGGTTGTATGGGATGGACCCCAAACATCAAAATGGATATAATCAAGGATTCCCTTACTAGTATGTTTTCCAGTTTTAAACTTCTGCTTGCTTTGTTTCCCAAACAGACAATGTTTGCAGAAATCTAATTTAACAGACTTTAAATTAGGAAGTAACTTACGATCAGATAAAATCTTTAAACCTCTTTCGCTCATATGGCCCAACCTTTGATGCCATAAACGAATAGAACTACTGTCATTTTCAGACACCGTAGAAACATGATTTGACTTTGTTCTTCCTTCTAACTGAAAAAGATTTCCAACCTTCTTTGCCTTCATTACTAGTAAAATTCCTTTATAAACTTTCATTACTCCACCTTGAATAAAAGTTTTATATCCATTAGTATTTAGTACTCCTAGTGAGATGAGGTTTTTTCTTAATTCAAGTACATGTCTTACATCAGTTAGAATTTTATTTGTCCCATCAAACATTTTGAGCTAGATGCTTCCAATTCCCACAATGTTACATGTGACATCATTTCCCATGTAAAAGACTCCATCATTGATTGATTTATAAGTTGTGAACCATTCTCTATGAATGCACATGTGATTTGATGCACCAGAATCTAACAGCCAATGTTGATCATGATTAGACAAATGAACTGACAACACTTCATCGCTCATACCTGAAACGGATGACGAACTTGTATCTGTCGTGTTTGCTTCTTTCTTCTCTGTCCAAGAGTCTTCTTTGGATGTTTGTTGTCTCTTCCAACAGTGCTTCTTCAAATGTCCCAATTTGCCACAAAACCAACACTTTACCTTACTCTTCTTCCCTTTCGATTTTGAACGTGAGTCGTTGTGGTTACTAAAGCGTCTTTCTTTAGAACAACCTTTGACCATCATTGCTTTTGATGTAAAGGTTTCTGAATTTGACCTCTTCCTTATCTCTTCGAACAACAAAGCTCCAACAACATTATCAAATTCAAGGGTTTTTGATGAACTAAGACTTATAGAAGTAACAAAATGATCCCATGACTTGGGCAACGAGCATAATAAAGTTATAGCTTTATCTTCTGATTCAAATTTTACTTCTATACTTTTTAATTGCACCAGGAGAGTACTAAAAGTATTCAAATGATCAGTAATAGATGTACCTTCCTTCATGCGCAAATTATACAACCGTCGCTTCAGAAGAATCCTATTGGTTAAGGATTTTGTCATGTGCAGCTTCTCAAGCTTTTTCCACAAACCAGCAACAGTTTTCTCTGACATGATGTTAAACAAAACATCATCCACCAAACATAGTCGAATACCGCTTAGTGCCCTTTCATCCAAGTCACTCCATTCATCTGTCATGGTGCAAGGCTATTTGGCTTTTCCCAACAAAGCGTTCACCACGCCTTATTGCACGAGTAGATCATACATCTTCACTTTCCAGATTTTGAAGTTAATTTTTCCATTGAACTTCTCGATCTCAAAATGAGCACTTTGAGTTTTTGCCATGTTGTAATAAACAAAAAATCTCCAATTCCAACTTTTTAATAAATGAAGTTTTTATTTAAAAAATGTCTTTTCCTTATACTATAATGCCTTTACCTTACAATAAAATCCCTCTGTCATACAAATTGCATATTACAATTAAAAAAAAAAAACAAAATTGCAGTTTTACCAAAGAGAAAAGGGCTTGGCGCTCCTCGACAGCTAAAGAGCTGCACCAGAAACAAAATCGGTGCAAGGCACAAAATTCGTGCCCTTAAACCCGTCGTTTCTGCGCCAATTGGGATTTTGGCGCACTGGTGCAAGTATAACTCTCAGAACCGCGCCAATGCTTCCTTTGGCTTAAAATTGGCGCGATTGTTCCCGATGAAACTGCGCCAACGGCAAAGCTCCACCTTCCGCAGTAGACTTGGCGTCTCTGTCACACGTACTAGCTACACAATATGCTCTGATACCAATTGTTGGAGCAAGCAATGCGCAATGGAAATTTAAAAGGCATACACAACACATATAAAATCATAAAAATAACACAAAGATTTAACGTGGTTCACCCAACCAATCTGGACTACATCCACCAAAAGAGAGGCATCGACAATCTTATTATTCAACAGGAGATTACAACAATTTTAATTCCTCACACACTCTCTACACTACTCAATATCCTCTACGGGCTTATATTTTTATAGCTAGGAGTATAAAACTGAATCATAAATTCTCTCACAACAAATATAGGATGCAACAACTCCTCCTCAACAAAATGGAGCTAATATAGCAACAAATCCTATTGTTGTCACCTACATGAGATTTTTTGCCAATTTTAATAAAACAGAAAATCTCAACATTACTCTTCTGGTTTACAAAGTTATAATCCAAAACGTATAATCTGAAACTTCCTATTTAACTTCTTGTATATCACATTTATTATTTTTAAATGCTATTTTTTTAATATAATTTTTTTTGAGTGAGGAAGAATCTTGAAAATGATTATTTGGAATATATAGTTGAAAGAAGGTTGAGCATAAGGAAAATGGCTACAAAAAAACCTAATTTAATAAAACAGAAAAAGGATAAAGATTATTTTTTTAATTATTAAGAAATAATTAGTAAAGGGATCGTAGATAATAATAACAATTAATAAAATAATATTTAATATAACGGGAAAATTAATAAAAAATAAAAATATATTATTTATGGGAGTTAATTATCCTCGTTATGAGTAATAATTATTATTATTAATGAAATTTAATTTATAATATAATAATTGTATTATTAACTAGGTTAATAATATTTTACTAAAATAAATACTATTAATATTATATTAATATAAACCACTATTAATAATTATTAATATAAGGATGGAATATAACTATGAGTACCAAACGTATATTAAGGGGATTAAAGGATAGGGTTAATAATAATCGATGAAACTTATTATTATATTAAGGAATAAAGTTAATAGTTATATTTAAAGAATTAACCTAAAATAAGATATTAGTATATTAAAATTAATGGGTTGAATTTTTCTTAAAATAAGTTAGGAAAATTAACTAAAGGAGAAATGGAAGGATGGGAAAGGAAGATAGGAAGAGATGTATGAAAATCTAATGGTTTTCTTATATGAAAATATTATTTATTCAGTTAAAAAAAAATTATCTTCATCTATTTAACTTGATGCTAATATCTCGTTCTTCATCTTGTCATGACTATGGTTCACACTGATGATTTTTACCCAAAAATTTCTTACTTTTCATAATAATTTAATTATCAATAATTTTTTTTTTTTTTTCTATGTAAAACTGAATCTATTAATGAAAACATAATGTACAGTGAGGCCTCGGCCTCTGCAAGTGTAGGTCAGCCATATGACCAATTTAAACAACAAGACCTAAAATCGAGACTGCCCCTAGAGGGGAAACCAGTCTGAAAACAAGATAAAGATAGGTACCTTCTGCCCATGCAGGGGCTACAGTTCCAAAATCAAAATTTACTGCCATGGTAAAATTCAAAATTGACTGCCAAAATTAACCACTGTAAAAGACCAAAAAAGCAAAAAATTCAGAAGACCGAGCTTGACACGTGACCTGTGGCATGCAGATGCTAGGTGTCTTAGGAAGGTGGCTTCTCTTCCACGATCAGACACCCATAGTCTTCTGAATCTATATCCTCTGCCTGCTTGCTACCCATGGTGTCCTGTGGCTCTTTGTCATCAACCTGAATGCCTTTGGCTTTGCTGGTGGCATTTCCTCCCAACGTCTTTGAGCGCTTATGGACGGATAATTCTTGGCTTTCTGCAGATGGCTTGAGCTCGATTCCCTCTAAACATTTTCGTGCGACTGAGGAATCTGGTTCTTCGCAGGGCTGTAGGTTGGAAAAATGCATGAGCCAGCTTCCTCCCTGAAATCCACTGAGACAGTGGCAATGGAAACCGATCGGTCCATGGAGCAAGGAAAATGGAATTGAGTGTACTGGGTAGTAGCAGTAAGATTGGTTGACTGGGTGGCTCCGTCAATTCGACGATCCTCAAAGGGGTAAGCTCGTCCTCTTCCACTACGCGTATTCGGATATCTGCCTGGAAGCGGGAAGACAAAGGACTGGAGGGTGGGTGGCCAACGAGGAAGACGAAGCAGTGGGAGGTAATGAAGAGGGGCAGATGGCACTACCGCGGCTACCACCATGCTTGGATCTCATACGATGACGACGACGCATATTGCTCTGAGTGGGGTGTTGCAGTGAAAAGTGAGCCAAAGTGGCAGGAAGCGGGGCGAGAGCAACAGAGGTGATACTGAAAAGAATAGGGGAAGTCATGTCTGGGACAGAGGCAGGGGCCGAGGTCTCAATTTGTAGGTTCAGTGTATAGACTGGGAGAAGTGATAACCATTGCCCAGGTCGATGCAACAGAGAAGTCTGCAATGCCTTCCTATTGTGGTTCGAGAGCTTGGCTTTGTCGTGGCAGGGTGGCAAGAGTAGTTGAGAGGCAGAATGGAGGAGTGAAGAGGGCTTGGCTCCATGTTTTTATGCTTATAGGGAAAGTCTCGATCCCCACAATGGATTAATGGTAGCGGCCGAGGGGTAGATTTCTGCCTTAAATTCCCACAGGGGAAGGAACGGACTACCATGTGGCTCGGCCACCTGCCAAGTCAGCGTCGTATCCGCCTTGAATGCTCATCTACCACCGCATCCGTGGAATTATCAATAATTATTAGTGGATAATAGAAATTTAATTTTCATGAAATATTCTAGAATATTCATAATAGTGTATACAAGTTAAAAGTTGAAATTTAGTTTCAAAGTAGTTATGTCTTTCTTACCCTCTAAATTAGATTGATTAATTAAAAAAATAACATATAAAGAAGTGTTAATTATAGTTTTTAAGTATGTGTTATTAATGAACCATGTTATTGATTTATGATATTGTAACAAAGCATATTTAAAAATTAAAGATTTCTCATATAAAATAAAAATAAATCTAAATAATTAAAAATCTTATATTAAAGAATAAATTTTTAATATTTAGTATAAATTAATTTAATTCAATTTATATTTATAGACTCTATATATTCTATAAATATAAAAAAAAACATCTTTTATATTCCACCTAAAACCAACGTCAATAAATATTTTAATATTTATTATAAATTAAATAAATATTTTAAATATTTATTATAAATTAATACTTGATTTTATATGATTAAGATACCTGACTCAATAACTATGAAAAATATGATTAGGATATTTGACTCGATAAGCAAGGGAAAATATCTCTATATTGAACCTGAAACCAACCTTTCTCGTGTAGCATAACAAGGTTATTATTTTGAAAAAAAAATAATAATAATAAAATATATCAATATTTATTATTTTTAAATAATAATAATAATAAATAAATAAGCTGATCTCAGTTTAATATGGATCTCTGTCTAGTGCAGGCCACGTCAATTCAATTTAACATGTTTTTAATTTCGTCCCTTTTGGAGTTGCGCGCTTTCTATGGTTTTTCTTACGTTTAGAGTATTTTCAATTTCTTTTTTAATGATAATCAATAAGTATACATATACGATAAATGTTAGACACATATATTTAAATCCAAGGATATCTACATGACTCCACATCAAGTATTATACGCTGTAATAGGATAATTTTTTATTAACATATGTTAATCACCAAGTTCACCAAGAATCGTCAACTTACGTAAGTTGAAAGAACGTTTCAAGGATACTAACGGGGTGCATGTGTAAAATGGCTGGACGTGACGTGTAGGTGACGTGGAGGTGGAAGAATGGTTAAATTTTAATAAAATTAATAATTATATAATTTTTAATTAAAAATAATAGGATTAATTATTATTATTATTTTTAATTGGTTTGGTAGATTAAGAGTATGGTGATATTATGAAAATATGTGTAATATGTAGTATTGTTGTTTAGTATTTTTTATGTAAAGATCAATTGATAGCTTGAGTTATTTTAATTAGGGTAAAAAGAATGTTATGATTATAGATATCAGTGTTTTGGATTAATCACATCGTTAGGATTTGGTTATGTTTCGAAGCAACTAATGTGGTTCATCCGTTAGGATTTGGTCGACCAAATCTTAAGAAAAGTTGATATCTACATTATGGATCACAAAAGTATTAGATCTAACAATATTATGACTATTTAAACTAGCACAGCCATATTAATAAATGTGGTTGATATATATAGATAGATTTATATCAATCATATGCATAACCACATTGGTAAATTAAAACCCGTGTATATGGTAAACCTTTATTATTATTATTATTCTTATTAAATCCTAATATTAATATCTTAACACTAATATAATTATAATACATATTAGGATTTATAATACTATTTTAATATAACAATAATATAAACCCCTAGATTTAGTATTATTATAATATAACTACAACAATTATTATAATAATTCAATATATTATATTATAATTGTCATACCTAGGATTAATCATATAAACAATAGGATAAATATAATAAAATTTTCGACTATAAACCCTAAGTTAATATACTAAACCCAAAGATTATAAATTATAAGATTAATATTATAAACCTTAAGTTTAATACATTAAACTATAAGTTTAATATAAACTTTAATATGTAACTATATTATTATAAACATAATATTAAACCGTGATATTATAAACCTAAATATTATAAACCTAATATTAAACCCTAATTTTGTAATTTCGCAATACAACGTGGAATAAATTGCAATGTAACATTACAACAATGATTGTTGGATTGATTATTGTATTGAGAAAATGTTTGTCACAATGTGATGTTGCATAGATTTCTATACCATTCCAACGTCACAATATTAAACCCTAATATCAAACCAAATATTATAAACTCTAACATTATAAAACTCAATATCCTAAATCCTAAAAATAATATATTAAACCTTAGGATTATAAATCATAATATTAATATTATAAACTCTCGGATTAATATTATAAACCCTTTGGAGTACATTTTTGTAAATGAAGGAAAACACAACAAATGGAGAAGTTGTGCGGTGCACTGGATGTTAAAGCTAGTCTATAGTGAAGCTCAGATTGGGTGCATAAAGTAAATCATGGTATTATTTTATTAGTTGATTTTAAAGTTGGTTTAACATAAAATTATACTTGTAAAACCCCAAGTTAATTACTTATGAATTTTATTGCTTTTATTATGATTGAAAAGTTAGAGAAGTCTAGGAAAGGCTATTGACGTAAATACACAAATTTTCAATATAAATATTCATATTTTGTTGTAGATAAAAAAAAAATATGTGTGTTGTTAACACTCTTGAGAATGTGATAATTGTTGTTAGGTGGAACATAACTCCTAAGTTTGATGGAAATAGTTGGAACTAGTTAGAAGGCAGAATCAAAAGAATAAATGTTTCTCCATTTTGGCATTATTCATAACAATAAGCAAGATAGACCAGAGAGAGAGAAAATAATGTCATGTTTGGAGATAAATTCCATGAATTTGGCTCTATTAAGGAATTGTGAGGGAGAGAAAGAAATAAAGGCATTGATTTAAGGGTTTAGGAGATGATTTTCTGAAAAGAAAAGAAAAATTCCTGATATTGTTTCTCTAACATAAAAGAGTAGAGCTCTTTATGCATTCCCAAGAGGAGAATGGATAAGTATCTTGTAGACTCTAGTTATTATTGAATGTTGATAGAAACAATAGAAGAGTTAATGAGTAGAATTCTGCATGATTACGTTAAATTACAATCTTTTAAGAGCCATAGAATTGCATAGTTCTAACTTGTAACACGTGAGGCTGCATCATGGGTGCTTCACTGATAAAGAAATACCATATCATGTGCATTCATATTGGGGCATAAAAAATGAGGAAAAATGAAATAATATATTGAGCATATAATATGGGGTTATATAGAAATATGTGTATTATAAGGTATTGTTTATACAAGACATTGGCCACACGGAGGCAAAAAACGAGTGTGTTGGAGAAATAGAGGTTCAAGAGTATTGTGGGGGTATCAAGAGTGGGAGGGAGAAATAAAAAACTATGGTAATGTTAGGTCCATAACAACCTAATATTCAAACCTATAGCCCTAGTATTGACATTCTCTATTATCTTTAGTTTTCATCCTCTGACTTAATTTTTAAAATTACCATGAAATGACTCGAGATGTTTGAGATTGGTTCCAACCTCATTGTATTTGATATGGAGAAAGTATGATTTTAGATCTCATTCAAAATTTAACCAACTTATTAGTTTTTCAGGATTTCAGTATTGGGGGGATTGCAATGTTTCCATTGGATTTTTTCATGTACTAGGGTATGAAACTCATATTTAATTAAGAGAATTGAGCCCTCCATGTACCTTGATGTTAGTGATATTGGTTGTAAAATGCCTCTATCATGACCCTACTAAAAATGTACCCATCACTAAAACAAAATCATGACTTGGCATGCTACATTTTTCTATCTTATGTTAAGACTTAGAGGGTGATATATAGGTATTTGTTGTAGCATGATTTTTTTGGATACTAGAGGGCATCTAGACCTCTTTTTTGATGTATTTTCAGTTCAAAGATGGATTTCACTCAATGTTATTTTGGATATGTGCACCCTTACATGTTATATAAATGAGAACTCATAATTTTTGGACCTATGGTTGAGGAATATTATAACTACTAGATGAATGATGTTATATGGTTTAATCCATGTTTTTATGTTTTTCATCACAAATTCATCATTATACATGATTTTGTTGACATGTATGAATCAAAATATATTAATATATATATTATATAAAATTCACTCCCAAAATCGCTCCCAACTTGGGAGCTTTTTAAAATATCACTCGCTCCTACTTCCACTCCCACTTCTCACTTCTACTCCCACTTCCCGCTTTTTCTCCCAATCACAAGCAATATTTTTCTAGAACATACATGCATCACATTACTAATACCTCTATGATCTATGTCTAATGCATGTGTTTATATTTTTTACCTGTTGCTAGTGATCCTCCCAATGATGGGGCAATAGAGAAGACAACACATATGGAACCTTCAGCCTTTCCTTACATTAGTGATGAGCAGGTTGAACGAAAATGAAGGAGACAATGATACTAACTATTGCTTGGTAGAGGGCATATTCATGCCACATGAGATAGTGAAATAAACTATTGTTTGGAAGAGGTTGCATGCCTGCTAAGGGAACACATGTCACACCTTCAGTTAATTCAAGTTTAAATGTTGTTTCAAATTTAGGAATTTCAATTTTGGATAGAGTTTTTCTATTATTAGAGGTTTTATTTTGTTATTTTTAGCATGCATGATCTATTCATACTAAGAGGGTGTAGATCCTTAATCAATTAGAACACTTAAGCATGAGAAATTCCCATCTTAGTTAAAAGGACACAAATCTCAAGGAAGGGATGTCTGCTTGCATGATCCAGATCATCTTTTTATGGAGACACACTTACTTGTCACTTGTACCATGCAACTATGGTGCACTATGTAATCAAATTAGGGTTATGACTTGAGAAAGTCTAACTATATAGGATTTTTCATGTGTTCATATTCATTTTACTTTCTCTCCTCTTTCTATTCTATAAGTGAAATGAAAGGTGTGTCATTGTGTTAATTATCATGGTTTTGTTTTGAATTGATTTAGTGTATCTTTTTTAGTATTCAATAGAAGATATGATCAATTGAGAGTTAAAATAGTTGTATTTTCCATTCAAATTTTCCCAAGTATTATTTGTAAATCAGACAAGTTATATCTGCCTCTTTTGTATTGAAACTTTCAAGCTTTCAGCTACGTAGTACTTAGGTTATTCTTTCTAGGTGTAGAATCTGATTAACATTGTTAATGAAAATAAAGGGATATAAATGTAAAGGGTTATTAAAAATGTTAATGAAAAAATGGTTACCTACAATATCTAGTGAAAGAAGGGGATTTTTAAATTGGGAAGGTGTATTGCGTTTGTATTTTTAGGGGGTTAAATAAAGTGATTTTTAGCGGTATTTTCCAATATGTGGTCATATTAAGGGTATTCTTTAGTATGCCAAAAACGCACATGCTATGTTAGAGGTTCATTTAGTGAAGCCCCATGGGTTGCATCAATGAGCCTAAAGACTACAATATGAACAAGGTAAATAGCTACAAAGAATTCTAGAAATATGTGCCTATACAAGTAAAGGTTCTCGTTACATAAGGGTAATCAATTAGTTCTCTTAATTAAAATATCAGTCAGTGTTTCTTGGTTACCATGATTAACTTAGCAAAGAAGTGAAGTAGTTCATGGGAAATATGCAAATATATATGTGTATATGTGTGTGTGTGTGTCAAAGATGTTAAAGACTAGCAAGTTACCACATAAGTGGGTGGATAAGTAAAACACCATTTTCTTTTTCAACTCAGTAATAGTCCTAGGTTCTAAATAAAGAGGTCATAGCAAGAAAAGGAAAGTCCCATTACAAGTCCCACCAAATGTCCTTGAGTATATCCTATAGTCGTAAATATGTACATATCCTATACATGTATAAGCTATTGCTTTGGATAAAAATATATTATAATGTACAAAGAAATAATAGACGCTAGTTTAAATTAAAGTACAGTGAACAAAAAGTGCAGATCTTTTTGAAAAGAAATAAATTTCTATAAATTAGTTATCTCTATTACTAGAAAGAAAGCTTTAAAAGAAGGTCAATATGTTTACAAATCAAAGAAAAATGGGTATGAGACAGTTTATAATAAGTGTCATAGTTCTGACTATAAGAGAAACCCCAATCAAAAAGTCGAGAAAAGCTTCAGTGTTTCTTGGAAAGTAAATTCATTCGATCAACTAGTCATACTCACTTAATAATACAATATATAAATAACTACCGTTAAAAATTGTTCAAAAAATTTATTAAACAACATACCAAGAGGGAGGCTAAAAAGAACAAGTTAAAGGAACTCCAATTATTCAAACCCTAACGACTATAAGAAAAACCCAAGAAAGGGTCTTGGCCTTGTGGTCAAAGAACCCTAGTCAAAGATAAAGATTTCATAAGAACCTTAAGATTGGTAGGTCGAAGAATAGCTCAATAAGAAAGAATATTTATTAATATGGTCGAAAAAGAGAGTTGAATCCATTCTAGGGAGAGGGAAAAACCTGTAAGGGGCAACAGGAAGTTCAAATAAGAAAACTTGGATAAATGAATCCATTGAACAAAATAAAAAACACAAAACATCCATAAGAAATTTTGGCACAGTTTTAGTTCTAAGTTTTAAGCATACCTTAAGTTAGAAGGGATGCCAAACTTACCATCCTATCCATGTAATCACAAATAGGAACATCAAAATAAGAATGAAATCTCAAGTATTGACAATGGAAGTAAAAGAATTTCAGCCTTTGACAATAGGGTTTACCTAGAAGGGGGTTTGGCATAATAATAAGAGCCGTGGTGACCCTTATAATCAAGAACAAGTAGATGGATGAACCCTCGGTTAAGTGCAAGCATTCAAAGTACTATGAATATGAATACAAGTAATTGCAAAAATATACAAGTACCACAATTCCAGACAAGAGTATAAGCATCAAGGAGACTGAAACATAATGGAAAAAGAGCCACAACTCAAAGTTTGAACAAGGGGAGAAGCGAAAACCTAACCTAGAGAATGTCCATGACTCTTTACTACTAATGAGAACCTTTTATCAAGAGTCTACAAGCATAGAAACTTGAGCAAAGGAAAAATCAAAGCCTTAGAGGGCGAAGCAGAAGAATAAGGGTCAGAATAAATCTTGTATTTGCAAAGCTTACTTTGGAGCAAGTGGAGGTGAAAATGAGACCAAAACGATAGAATGGGTGTGGGTAGTTAGACAAAAAATTAGCGATACCCCTTCCAATCATCGATTCAAACCCTAGAATGCATGTACCATTAATATTCAGACATGCCAGGTGTACCATAAACTATTTCATGGTCTCCACAGGTTGCCACATGAAATACATGTGAGTTACAACTTCCGAAGGTCTAGACTCTTCCAACATTAAAACATAATAGTTACTAGTTTCCAACACTGTGATAATATCAATATAAACATATAAATCCACCCTGTCATATATTGGATGAATGATAATGTTCATTCCATACAATAAAGGTCCCAGTATCATGAACTGCACTATGGATTCATAGCTATATTAATAATGAAATACCTAAATTAAAAAAAAAAAAAATCCAAAAAGCCATCTATAAAATGGTCATATTGTTATTACCTAAGTTATAAATGGGTGGAATGTTAAGGTCGTGGATCATATCATATGTTTCTAGGAAGGCAACACTTTGTTTTAAGGAAAAATATATATCCATTACATTATGATAAGATTCCCCATACAAAGTAAGTATGTAAGAAGGACTATGCACATATACTTATGTAATAAAAGAATAAAAATTTAAAGGGAAAAAAAGCACCCTATAAATATATGTAAATGATTATATGAATCAATTTAAATCACAATTAGTGAAAAATGAACAATGAGTATCTAATGAGATCAAGATAAACTTGTGGTCTATTTGAACTTAAGCCACCAAGTTTATATGATTATGACAAGTACAGTTTTGGACTTCTAAAGCAGAAGTAGTTTGTATTGTGCATTAATTGTTCTTATAAAAAAAAAAATTGTTTCCTTCAACATCTTAGTGTGTTAATGAACAATAATTCTATCAGGGGTGTTAGAAGTGGGATTTAGATCCCAAGTTGAAAAACCGAGGCCTTGGGCCAATCATGAATTCCATTTTAGTTTAACATGAATTATTTTTTTAATTTTTTTTTTTTTAAAGTCAATAAAGAGGAGGAAAATATGATAAAGAAGAACCTTATGGAAAATCCTACCAAGAGAAACCACATTGGTGAAGATCAAATTTACATGCATTTGGGCCAACAGGCCCAAGTTCCCACTAGGGAACTATTAAACATGATGAAGGAATTGCAAAATGAAATATTAAACCTTTGTGTTGGTCATGAAATCTCAAATCTATTATGGAACAAGAGAAAATAATTAAAAATTTGACAAGTATACCTAATTCTAACTATCTCGAGGAAATGAAATGAGGAGAAAATGAGGGAGAAACCTATAAAGATAAAACAATGGAAGAAGAAGATGAAAGTCAAAGGAGAAAAGATGAAGGAGAAGAGTATAGTTCATCCAAGGATCAAAGTAGACCAGAAAGGAAACCTAACTTAGAGTTGCATGGAGAATTCATAAAAGTTATACCCCCGACATATGATGGGGAATCTAAGGAGGAAGTATAAGCATGGTTGTTGAACATAAACTAATATTTCCAAGTTTATGATTATACTATTGAATTGAAAGATAAGTTAGACACTTACCAATTATAGGGGAAACCATCCATATGGTGGGAGTACGTTTTAACAATTTACAATTTGGATGGAAAGGAAGTTAATTGGGAGGAATTCCAGTGATTTTTCAAGGAAAAGCGCCCCTTAAAACAATATTTTGCTGACCGGGCGGAAGAATATCGCGACTTAATGTTAGGACAGATATCCATGGATGAACCAATAACCTTGTTTACACATTTTTTTGTGTTATGTACCTTACATTAAAGAAGGAAAAAAAAATCAACTTTTCATATGTTGCCTCCGACCCTGCTTCAAAGAGCGAATCAAGTATGATAACCCCAAGGCTATGAATGAGGTTATTTGAAAGGAAAGGATATTCTACCATTAAGCTAAACAGAAGAATGATAACTCCAAATCATTAATAAAAATAAAGAATGAGCCATATGAAATAGTAAAGGGGTAAAAATTGGACAATTTAACAAGGTGGTAAAGGGGGGCAGAATGACACCTTCAACAAGAGTAATGGTCAATCCCAAAAACCACAAGTGTATACCCAGATTGGGTTTAAGAGGACTAAATCCAGTAAGGGACCTAATGAGAAGAAATGGGAGCCATTAAAATCTTGGGGTTGCGACGAACCCAACCTTTTACAAAAATGCCCCTATTACATGAAATCAATTTAGCACATTCAAAATATCTAAGAGGCCTTCAACGTTAATGACGTAGCTAGGAATATTTCATGCATTACACAGCTTTGGAGGAGTGATAGGAAGAGCACCAATCCACTATGGTTGAAGTAGAAGGTACTATTCTTGACCAATTTGTTTCAATACTATTTGATCCTGGTGCTAATATAAGCAATCTTATCCCTAAAATTGTAGAAAATTGTAAATTAGTGGCTAAAAATATAAAAATCCTTGGTTGGTTCAAATAGCTATGGGTGAGAAAAAAAGAGTCACTAGATGGATTAAAGCTTGGCTGATTTTTGTGGATGGAAAACATAATACATTCAATTCAAATGTACTTCCATTAGGCACTTATGATGTCGTGAAAGGAATAGATTGGCTAGAAAGTCATAAAACACTTGTTAACTACCTTGAGAAAATAATCACTTGCATAATAGATAGTGGTGGAACACAAGCTATAAGGGGCATACCTAGACAAGTTTTCATTTTTAAAATATCAACATTACAGTGGAGGAAAGTAGCTAGGAAAGGATTTCAATTCTATTCCATTAAAAAAGAAAATCAATCATGGGACAAGCCAGAGAATTTGTTAGAAAAATTGGGGGTGGTGAGAGATTTTAAACATGTATTTTTGGATGAGATTCTAGGACTTCCTCCCATGAGGGAAAATATTTCTCTATAGAGTTGATACCTGAAGCTTCATCGGTATCCAAAGCCCCTTACCAAGTGACAGTACCAAAACTCGTGGAATTAAAAATTCAACTGCAAGAGTTGTTGAGTAAAGGATATTATAGGCCCATCTTATGGAGTGCAATGGTCCTTTTCACTAAATATGAGGATGGAACGCTTAGACTTTGCATTAATTATAGATAGCTAAATAAGTTAGCAGTAAAGAATAAATATTTTTATCTTGAATCGATGATCTTTTCTTTCAAGTTAAGGGGGAAATCATGTTTTCCAAGATATACCTTTGGCCTGGGTACCATCAATTAAGGATTATAGAATAATACATACTAAAAACAATGTTTAAAACGCAATATGGACACTATGAATTTACAGTTTTACCTTTTGGGCTCACGAATGCACCTACGCTTTCATGTGCTTAATGAATAGCGTGTGCAACATATTTTTAGATAAATTTCTATTATTTTTTATCGATGACATGTTAATATACTTTAAAACACTAGAAGAACACAAACAACAGTTAGAAACAGTGCTACAAACCTTGAGTGAAAACCAATTTTATGCCAAATTCAATAAATGTGAGTTCTTCAAGGTAAGATATTACAATATTTAGGTCACTTAGTTTCAAAATAAGGGATTGCAGTACATCTTGAGAAAGTGAATTCCATCCTTGAATGGCTAGTACTTTAGGACATGGCTGATATAAGATCCTTAATGGGAATAACCATTTATTGTCGGGTATATAGAAGGATTTTCCAAGTTGGCACATCTTATGACTTCCCTGTAGAAAAAGGGAATAATTTTTTTATGGACATAATAGTACGTACTTACTATTGCTAAAGTACCTACTTATTGTTGCTTCGGTGCTCAAAATAATAGATCTAGAAAACGATTTTGAAGTGTGTACAGATACATGCCTAGAAGGTCTAGGAGGTGTGCTTATGAAGGAGGGTCATGTGTCCTATAAGTCATGAAAATTAAAATAATGCCAAAACAATATGTAGTATATGACCTGGAGTTAGCTGTTGTAATTCACGCTCTTAAAATGTGGAGGCATTATTTTATTGGAAGGAAATTCGTTGTAACTATGGATCATGTAACATAGTCTAAATTACTTCTTTAGCCAACCTGATATGAATTCTAAGAAGGCCAAGTGGATGAATTTCTTGAGCGAGTACGACTTTGACATTAGACACATAAAATGAAAAGAGAATAAGGTGGGATTTGCCTTAAGCTTAAGACTAAACAGATATATGAGGTTTCTATCCATCAAAATGAAATAGACTTGTTGGAAAAGGTCAAAGAGGAAACACTAACAAATCAAAAATATAATCAAATACATAATAAAAAAATGGAAGCTAAATTTGATTTAGATAAATGGGTTGATTATGAAATCGGGTTGTTAATTTATAAAAACAGACTTTGTATACCAGATCAAGAGAAGATCAAGCAATTAATCTTGGATGAACACAATAAGAAACCTTTTGCAAGCCACCTGGGATACAAAAAAATGGTTAAAACCCTAAAAAAGGAGCTATTTTGACCCAGAATGAGCAAGGAAGTGGATGAATATCTGCCAAGGTGCGAAGAATATCAAAAAGTGAAAATAGAACATCTGCACCCAGATGGACTATTAAACCCCTTATCATACCAAAGAGGAAGTTGGAAGCAATATCCCTGGACTTTATTACAGGATTTCCTCAAAGACAGAAACAATATCATGCCCTAATGGTAGTCGTTGAAAAACTAACAAAAGCTGCTCCTGTGCAGTCCACATATAAGACTGCACAAGTCCTTGATATAAGTTGCATGACATACCCAAGGTATTCATATTGGACAAGTATCCAAAATTCACCTCGGAATTTTAGAAGTCCTTATTTACCAAATTGGGTACACAGTTAAATTTAAGTACTACATATAAACCACAGATGGATGCGCGGACTGAGAGAGTTAATCAAATTCTTCAGGACATGTTGCAAATGTACATCATGAACCAACTTACAAAATGGGAGGATTACCTACACCTAGTGGAATTTGCATATAACAATTGGCTATGAGGCCTCATTGAAAATGAGCCCATTTGAAGCATTATATGGGAGGTAGTGTCAAGTACCCTTAAGCTGGAGTTGGATAGAAGATAGGTTGGTGTTGGGACTAGACCTACTAAAAGAAATGGAGAAAAATGTAAAGAAAATCAAGTATAATTTGAAAGAGGCACATGATAGACAAGAAATATATGCTAATATGAAAAGAACTCCTAAAGAGTTCCAACTAGGGGGGCATGTCTATTTCAAAATGCGACCAAAGAAAAGTTCCCTGAAGCTAGGGAGTTGTTCTAAACTAGCTCCTTGGTATTGTAGGCCATTCAAAATAGTGGCAAGACTGGAGCAAGTAGCTTAGCAATTAGCTTGACCAACTCATATTAAGACTCACAACGTATTTCATATATCCTTATTGAAGAAATATATATTTGATCCTAATCATGTAATTAATTGGAATGTTGTACAGGTCGAACCGAGTGGAGAATTTGAAGTTGAATGGTACAAATTTTGGATCATAGGGAAACCACTCTCCAAAACAAAATAATTTCTCAAGTCCTTTGGGCTTGAAGAGGCCACTTTGGAATTGGAGAATATTTTCCTATGATATTCCAAGGAAGAATGGAATATGAAAAACTAAGGATGGTGTCCCTTTAAGGGGAGGGGAGATGTAACACTCCTCGTTAATTACTTATGACTTTTATTTCTTTTATTATGAATGAAAAGTTAAAAAAATATATAAAAAAGTATATTGATGTAAATATTCATATTTTCAATACAAATATTCACATTTTGTTGTAGATAGAAGAAACTATTATGTGTGTTAACACCCTTGAGAATGTGTTAAGGGTTGTTAGGTGGAACTTAACTCCTAACTATTAGGGAAATAATTAAAATTAGTTATTGCTCGAGAAGAGAACAAAAACAAAAGAAAACAATTTTCTCTATTTTGGCATTATTCAAAAGAAGAAGTAAAACAAACCAGAGAGAGAGAAAAAAGAATGTCATGACTGGAGATAGATGACATGAAGTTGGCTCTATTCGGGAACCGTGTGGGAGAGAAAGATAGTGAATCCTAATTGTAATTAGTGGGAGAAAAGGCCTAGTTGGAACCTAAGACATAAATAAGGACGTTTCTTTAAGGGTTTAGGAGAAATAAGTTTATGAAGAAAAAAAACCGAGATTGTTTCTCTTATAGAAACGAGTCGAGCTCGAGGGTCGCTGGTTGAGAAAAACCAGCTTATGGTTGGGAGGGCTGTGGTAGCTCTATACATTCCCAAGAGAATAATAAATAAGTATCTTGTAGACTCCAGTTATTATTGAATGATTTTGAAAGAAACAGTAGAAAAGTTAAGGAGTAGAAATGTGCGTGATTATGATAAATTATAGTCTTTTAATAAGCCATAGAATTGTATAGTTCTAACTTGTAACAGGTGAGGCTACATTATTGAGCCTAAATACTACAATATGAACAAGGTAAATAACTACAAATAATTCTAGAAATGTGTGTCTATACAGGTAAAGGTTTTGGTTACAAAAGGGTAATCAGATAGTTCTCTTAATTAAAATATCAGTTAGGGTTTCCTAGTTATATATATATATATATTATATATAATATATATATAAAGTATTAACGACTAACAAGTGAACCATGTTAGTTACCATAAAAGTGGGTGGACAAGTTAAACACCCATTTTGTTAAATGGGTAAGAGTTCTAGGTTCTAAATAAATAGCCCATAGGAAGAAAAGGCGGGTCCCATTACAGGTGCCTCTAAATCCCCTAGACTATATCGTATAGCCATAAATATGTACATATATTATACATGTATAAGCTGATTCTCTAAATAATGAAATTTTACAATGTACAAAGAAAGAATAGATACTAGTCTAGATGAAAGTACAGTGAAAGAAAGAGTACAAATCCTTTTGAAAGTAAATAAATTGATATACATTAGATATCTCTATTACTAGCAAGAAAGCTTTAAAATTAGGTTGATATGCTTAAAAATGAAAGAAAAATAGTTATGTTTGTATGCATAAAATTGAAAGAACTTTAATAATAAATGCAAAAGTGTTTTTCTTTAATTTGCAGAATATATACATCAACCTCACAATGCAAAATCAAATATTAAATGTAGAAAGAAAATTCCTCTAAGGAAAGAAACGGTTATGTAATAATTTATATAGACATAAGGGAATATGCAGTAATGTCATCATCACACCATGGAGGAAAGATTGTGCGTTGATAGTCCTTAAATAGAACTAGAATTAAAGTCTAAAGAGACATTTTATAATAAGTGTCAGAGTTCCAACGGTAAGAGAAACCCCAATTCAAAAGTTGAGACAAGTTTCAGGGTTTCTTGGAAAGAAAACTCATTCGGCTGACCAACCATACTCACTTAATAATACAATGTATGAATAACTATAGTTCAAATTATTCGAAAAACTTATTAAACAACCTACCGAGAGGGAGGCTTGAAATAACAAGTTAAAGGAACTCGAGTCATTCAAACCCTAATGACTGTAAGAAAACCCAAGAAAGCGTCATGGCCTCATGGTCAAAGAATCCTAGACAAAGATAAATACTTTGTAAGAACCTGAAGAGTGGTAGGTCGAAGAATATCTCCATAAAGACATGTGCTCCTTATGGCATTGCCATGTCACCTTGTTGATGTGTCAAATTTTAACTAGCTCGAGTAGGCCTATGTGCTAAGGCACTCGCTTAATTAACAACCATGCATGTTGAAACACTATTTGCCACTCGTTCCTTCGTATGACCATGTGATCCATTAGATATACGCAAAGTTTCATGAAATTTAACAAAATAAACATTGTGCATGTTGGAGCATTGTTTGTTGCTTATCTACCAAAGAACCTTGATCCACTTAGAAGCTTGCATGGCGTTCAATGAATTTGGGGTTTGTGTGTCTCGACCCCCTAATTAGGCCTTTTTCCCAATCATGAAATTTAAAAAATCACAACTTCTCATTCGGGAAGAGTTTGAGCATGTGTGATACACCGCTAGAAAGGTCTCGGAAAATTACTTAGTGGACTATTTTTAATAAGGTCTTAAATTACATTATTCAATATCAATTACCATGTTGGGCCTTTTTTATTAATAATAAGAAAAGTACACTTAGTCCATCTTACATTGAATGATATTCACTATTATTAATATAATGTGCCATTCAATGCCCCACCACACCCCCAAATCACATCTTTAATTGTCCTAAATGTTTATTATGAAGTACCACCATAAATCATAGCCCCATGAATACATGTTGATCATAATGTTGAAGTAAGCCTAGGATTAGGGTCACGTGTATAGTGGTTAGTTGTCATGTTGAAGTGGTCTAAGGAGCTCCATCATAAACCATATTCAACCTCACTACAAATTTGTATAGTTTAGACTGATTCATGGGCTTCATGCATTTTCTATATTTGGTGCTCCCTATTGAATTGTACTATATGAACTTTTTTAGGAAGTTGGAATTCTTCCATTTTAAATAACTGTTATTTGATATACTTTTGATAATCCATAGCAATCTCAAGAAAATGTGCAAAAAGCATTTGTATCTTCCACATAATCTACATGTAACACTAGATAGTCCTCACTAATAAGGGCTAATATATCCATGTTAGAAAAACATAAATTATTCTAATTATTAAAGATAAGATTTTGAAACAAGAAATTTGAAATAAGAGAAAACTCCTTCAATATTTATTAAAGCTTTGATTATAACTACAATTATGAAACTCCATGACCATCACATCTATAGGCACTATTCTAGGTATAAATCTTGACACTCTACCAAAAGATACATACACATATATCTTCATTGAAAACCATAAAATAGATGACTATAAATCAACTATATCCTCACTTTCAATCTTGAATTTTAATGTTATTTGTTTTAACACGAGTACTTTTCTTTAAGAGAAACTCATCTTTTCAATTCATCTTTTCAAATATTAACTTATAAATGTTGCCATCTTCTTTTTTTCTTTTAAAATTTTGCAAAATAAAAATTAAATTAAATTCAAACATTCTCTTACCAAAATAAAATAAAATAAAATAAAATACTCTCATACCAATGGTTAAATATTTTAGAATTTAAAACGCTGCTAGATAATTTAAGTCGACTAGATTATATAAAAATATTTAAAATAATCCACAATATCCTCACTTTTAATCTTGAATTTTAATGTTATTTGTTTTATCACTAGTACTTTTCTTTACGAGAAACTCATCTTTTCAATTCATCTTTTCAAATATTAACTTATAAATGTTGCCATCTTTTTTTTTTTTTTTCTTTTAAAAATTTGCAAAATAAAAATTAAATTAAATTAAAACATTTTCTTACCAAAATAAAATAAAATACTCTCGTAACAATGGTTAAATATTTTAGAATTTAAAAAAGGTCAACTAGATTATATAAAAATATTTAAAATAACACCATACAACACTATTTTCATATAAAAAATACACTTCACTTATAAAAATAATACACTTACTTAGCATTTAAAAATGAATAACCACTCAATAACCCAAGTTTCAAATATAATACTCTTCCACACGTCATAAAAATGACTTCTCTTAAGACTTCATCTTTATTTATAAGTAATATGAAGATAATAATCATAACAATCTCTCATATACCTAATCTACCTTATATCTTAAGACTTCATCTTTATTTATAACTTCATCTTTATTTATAAATAATATGAAGATGATAATCATAACAATCTCTCATATACCTAATCTACCTTATTTAATAAAACTATTATATGTAATATATATTAACTATACTTTATCATGCTTTCTTAATTTAAGAAATAGTTATCCTATATAAGGAACAACATTATTCCTATAAAGGTACAACTTTTTTCCACTTCAAGAAGAAGTCCATTCTTCACTATAAATGCCAACAACTCTTCCATTTAAGGATTGGATAGGTCTAGCATTTTTATCATAACCCTGCAAAATACAATAAATTGAATATTAATTCACTTAAATTTATAGAATATATATAAAACATCATAATATATTTATGTAAAATAACATAAATAAATAACTTTAAACCTACTATTCTAAAACAATAAAATTTATAGAATATATATAAGACATCATAATATATTTATGTAAAATAACATAAATAAATAACTTTAAACCTACTATTCTAAAACAATAAATATGTGAAATAATAAATCCGTGTAAACATTAATAAATCCGAGCTTTAGTGATAAAGCAAACTATAATATTATACAGTTAATTGTATTTCGCCATGAATAAACCAGAAGCGAGTACCCAGTACTTACATCATGGACAGCTGCTTGCAGGGCCCTCACTTGGTCTTCCGACACTGTCTTTATCTGCACATAGATTGGTCAAAAAGTCTCAGGTCACAGGGTCGATACGCATGGACGCACATTTGTGTTTCCGCGATAACAAGAAGGGGGATCATAGAAATACCTCGTCAATCACGGTCCAAATGACTCCCTCCGTACAAGCAGGGGTGGTGAGAGATCCCATGTACCGGTAATATCTACTGCTATCGAATATTATGTCATTCGGATTCACCGGACCCAGGGGTTTCACTGGCGGTTCCAAATGCGCAATGGCGTGGATCGCATCCATTAACTGTTCGTTATACCCCAAACATAGTCAGCACAATATAATCGCTTCATAATTATATATATATGTATCGAGAGAGTGAAATGAGATTTCACAAATATACCTGCGACAGGAAAGGGTCAGACGGGCCATCCCTGTAAATGATTCCAATCACGGCAATTTCGTTGTCCTCCGCTTGGTGCACCAGATGGATTTCTAGTGGATGCCTGTAATTTTAATGCAAAACTGTGAGCAACGCCTAAATAGCAGAGTATAATTTAGTGCAGCAAAGATGGAAAAGAGGGTTTTGAGATTGTACTGCTCTCCATTTATGGTGTGCTCCGCCGGGTGGTGCCAATGGCATTGAGACAGTGTGAAGCTTTTCCCTTGTATCTCAAGACTACCGGCGCCTTCAGCCCAGTTCACCTGATGTAACACAGCCATAGGAGTAAGAGGGAATCGAAACCGAAACCTTTCTGCAGAAGCTTTTAAAAAAAGGTTGCATTACTCACCTTGATGTCGTGACCCCTGTTCACAAGGATTGCATTTTCAGGGTAATAGTTTCTGTGGAGCGTACCGAGGTCCGGAGATAATATGGCGTTGCTCTTCACTACATCGATGGGAGACTGCTCCGTCCCGTTCCCGCAGGCCCACCATTCGTCGTTGAGCTTCCACCAGTTCTCAGGCCCCTTGGGGCCCTCTTTGTACTCGAACTCCTTCTCGTCCTCTGTTCGTTCACATCAACAAAATGGAGTTTCAGATTGATCTCTGCAAATTTCATTATGAAGATTTTAGAAAACAGAGTTATAAAGGGCACTGGATAAATTACCAACTTCCTGAGATCGAACCCCGGCGATGAAGAGGATGAGGGCAAATGTAATGAATGCTGATATTACAGTTGGCGCCATAGTTGGGAAGCGAAAGAAAGAACGAGTAGGATAGTAGTAGGTCTGGGGAAGAGAGGCAATATAGAAAATGAAATAACATAAACTCAGAGAGTGAGGCCTACCTAGTACCAAGATGGCTTTCTCAATTGTCTCGCTCCCTATTTATTGCCTTTTCCATCTGTGAAAACAAAAGAAATGATAGAATTTCCTGCAACTTTCATCTGTGACTCGGTTGCTTATCGTGAGAAGGGATTATTCACGAAATACACGTTGCTGAAAGAAATGGAGCATTGGTAGAGCTTCAAGTCCTTATCAGCTGTACCCTGGAAGTGGGTTGTGTTTGGCCATTAGAGGTGATTGGAATCAAGAAATGGCGTGTGAAATGGTGTATCGGGCCATGTGGGCTATGTTGAAGTGGACGTTTACCATGGGAAAATCATTTTTGATAAATGTGGGAGTCTTGTTGAGGTTTTAAATTTGATTTATCTTCTGACGCATTCCTTGTATTTCAATTCGTATTTAAAAATTTTGTATAAAAATTTGGGTAAATTTCGTTGGATATTAACTTTGGTAAATTTTTATATTTATATTTATTTTATAGAATTATAGTGAAGATAATGGTGCAAAATATATTTTAAGAATATTATTTGAAAAAATAATTTAATTAATAATTTATAATAGATGATGGAGTTTAATTTTTATAGAATATTTAATATATTGATAATAATATAAATAAAAATTAAGATTTATTAAAGTAGTTATGTTATTACTTTATAAATTAATTAATAATTTGAAAAAAATTTATATGAATAAGTGTCACTAAAAATGACTTACCATTCTTTAAACATATATATAATAACAATATATTAATCAAAATATAATCAAACATATTTACAAATTAAATTTTTTATAATAAATAAAATAAAACTACTTAATTAAAATTATATATAGACACGGAAAGAGAGAATATTCTAGATTCAACTTAAAACTAACCTTTACTATTTCTGAAAAAAAAATAAAAAAAAATCAGTGTAACATGATTTTAGCCCTACGTCTGTGTAGGACAGGACACGTCAATTCAATTTAACATGTCTTTTATGTGGTACTTTTTGCAGTTGCACGTTTTCTATTGTTTTTCTTCGCTTTTTTCAATTAATTTTCTTTTGATGACAATCAATGAATATACATATATCTTAAATGTGAAATATATATATTTAAATCAAGCGATGCCTCCACATTATCTACATGACTCCATCATGTAGTACAGCCTGTAATAGGATAAGTTTTTATTACCGGATCTTAATCACCATGTTCATTAACCATTTTCAACTTACGTATGTTAAGAATTTTCAACTTACGTATGTTGAATGAACACTAGAAGGATATTAACGTGCTGCATATGTAAAATGGTATTACACGTCACATGGAGGTTGGTTGGAGAATTATTAAATTTTAATAAAATTAACAATTATATAATTTTTAATAAAAATTAATAGGATTAATAATCAATAATTATTTTTTAATGTGTAAAAGTTTAGGAATTTCATTTTTTCTGACGATGAAGTAATGTTTGATAAAGTGGAATGTGTTGTATAGATAAGAAGTGACATGACATATCATGACTTCCTCATGGGATGGCATTTAGTACTTTTTTCGAAAGCGAGATGGATGTGTACATATGTCCGTTGTTTGGAATGGTGTGGCACAACGGAGGGTGGATTTGGGCCGTAGACTTTAGATTTTTTCGTTTTAGATGCATGTGGGGGGGGGGCGGTCAAGGAATTATATGATGTTTGTTGTTGTGGAGATGAGGTGCAACTCTCACTTCTTCCTCTTTGGTTCTTTGGTTTTATGGTGATCTAGTGAGTTGCGTTGTTTATGTTTTTTGGTATAGTTGTTTTAGTTTATTAGTCGTGGTGTTGGTTCCTACTAGTATAGAGGTTTTCCCTTCTCAGTTTTTTTCAGAGGTGGTGTGATCGGCATCTCCATGTATTTTGTATTGTCCCTGTATGCTATGGCGCAAGGGCTTGTATTTTAGTCGGTTATTGTTCTTTCAAACGCCATTTTCAGATATTGACTTTTTAGTTATTTCATATTAATTCTCAGTGTTGGTATATGGTTATTAGTATTTTTGTAATTTTTCAATGTAGCCTTGAAGTCTGGACTTCCCAGGGTCGAGTAAAAGTTTGTTATTTTATCTCATTTTTGACTTCTTGTCACTTATATACTCCATTGTTGAGCCTAGTGTTGGTGAATTGGGTTGCTACTCCTTATTGCATTTGGTGTCCATAAATCAAGGTGTTACTCCTTTATTGCATTTGGCATTGGTGAATTGGGATGCTACTCCTTTGTTGCGTCTGGTGTAGGTGAATTGGGGTGTTGTTTACCAATTTGTCAAATTTTTCGGTTATTCTTTAGTTGAGCGTCTTCTCTTCTCTATGGTTTGGGGTTTGTCGACTTGAGTATACACAATTAGGTCTTTGGGGTTGTTTAAATTGTCCTATAGTATTCTATTGGTGTTGTGTTTTGTTGGATTGTATGCCCCTCCAGTGTGGTGAGTTGCACTCGACCCTTGAATTTGGTCCCTTGTTGTGGACAATGGGGGATGACCTTATTATGTTTCGGTCGGGCTTAATTGGGGTAGTGGCTCATCCTTTGGTTTGTTTTTTCGATTGTGGCTCGTTAACTAACCGTCCATCTTGCACTTTGGTCTTGGAAACCATGCCTCCCTCTTAGCCTATGATCAATCACAGGGGTGGAGTTGGGTACGTAGCACTTAAATGTGGTCATACTTTTGTTGGTGATTCAGTTTCGTCATATTTTGTTTGGTACCTTTAGGGGTACGCAAGTAAATATTATTGTTGGAATGTAAAGAGTTGGGTGAGTGTCCACACTTCTCTGATTTATATGTTGTGGGTGATGGCCTGAAATGGAATGCTAACACTGGAAAATTCTGCAAAAGACGATTATGTTTCTTACATTCTCTCTCTATGCATCAACAATTGGATACTCTATTACCCTTGTTTTTTAAGGAAAAACATGTTCATAGTTACAATATTTTTTTTGGTCTGGAGGACATCAAGACAATTCTAAGGAACACCAAATTTAAATTCAATGATATTGATGTTCGCCTTAGTTAGGTGGAGAATAATTTGGTGTCGGATTCAACCTCAGGGATCTCTATGACCTACTTGGAGACCCAAATGATACATCATTTGCTACTTCTCCATCTCCATATCCTATGCTTTTCATGGTCAGCTAAGCATGTTGTACATTTTTATAGTTTTAATTTTTGATTTGACAAGTGTTTATGGCATTGAATGTTCTGTGATTCTCCTCATTAGGGGATTTTTGAGGTCTAAAATGGGCCTTCTAAGGAAATTATAAAATAATAGTGAAAATAATAAAATAAGATTATATTACATCATCAAATTTTAGAAGGAAAAAAGAAAAACTATTTTTCCAACTCGTATTTTCAATTTATCTTCCTATAGGTTTATTCAAATTTCAAGCAGAAACACTCATTGGATGAAAAATTTGATTCCTCATCCAAGAAGTACCCATGTTGCATACTTTTGATGGACCCTTTTACACAAAAATTACAAATACATGAAAAACGTCATTGCAATCATGTTTTTCATGTATTGCAATATAGAAAATGAAATAACATAAACTCAGAGAGTGAGGCCTACCTAGTACCAAGATGGCTTTCTCAATTGTCTCGCCCCCTATTTATTACCTTTTTCATCTGTGAAAACAAAAGAAATGATAGAATTTCCTGCAACTTTCATCTGTGACTCGGTTGCTTATCGTGAGAAGGGATTATTCACGAAATACACGTTGCTGAAGGAAATGGAGCATTGGTAGAGCTTCAAGTCCTTATCAGCTGTACCTTGGAAGTGGGTTGTGTTTGGTCATTAGAGGTGATTGGAATCAAGAAATGGCATGTGAAATGGTCTATCGGGCCATGTGGGCTACGTTGAAGTGGACGTTTACCATGGGAAAATCATTTTTGATAAATGTGGGGGTCTTGTTGAGGTTTTAAATTTGATTTATCTCCTAACGCATTCCTTGTATTTCAATTCGTATTTAAATTTTGTATAAAAATTTGGGTAAATTAGGTGGGAGATTAATTTTGGTAAATTTTTATATTATATTTATATTATTTTATAAATTATATGTGATGGAATTTGTGGAAAATATATTTAGAATATTATTTTGAAAAAAATAATTTAATTATTAGTAATTATAAATAGATGATGAAGTTTAATTGAATATTTTAAATATATTTACAATAATATATATAATAAAAAATTAAGATTTATTTAAGTAATTTTTTTTTAATTTTACAAATTAAGTTAATTAATTTGAAAAAATGTCATATAACTAAGTGTGTACCAAAATGATTTACAGTTCTTTTGAACATGTATTATAATAAACTATTATATTAATCATAATATTATAACCAAACATATTTACAAATTAAATTTTTTATAATAAAATAAAATAAAACACTTAATTAAAAAAAATATATATATAATATACCCAAAGAAGAAAATCATTCTAGATTCAACTTAAAACTAACCTTTACTATTTCTGAAAAAAAAATAAAAAAAAATCAGTGTAACATGATTTTAGCCCTACGTCTGTGTAGGACAGGACACGTCAATTCAATTTAACATGTCTTTTATGTGGTACTTTTTGCAGTTGCACGTTTTCTATTGTTTTTCTTCGCTTTTTTCAATTAATTTTCTTTTGATGACAATCAATGAATATACATATATCTTAAATGTGAAATATATATATTTAAATCAAGCGATGCCTCCACATTATCTACATGACTCCATCATGTAGTACAGCCTGTAATAGGATAAGTTTTTATTACCGGATCTTAATCACCATGTTCATTAACCATTTTCAACTTACGTATGTTAAGAATTTTCAACTTACGTATGTTGAATGAACACTAGAAGGATATTAACGTGCTGCATATGTAAAATGGTATTACACGTCACATGGAGGTTGGTTGGAGAATTATTAAATTTTAATAAAATTAACAATTATATAATTTTTAATAAAAATTAATAGGATTAATAATCAATAATTATTTTTTAATGTGTAAAAGTTTAGGAATTTCATTTTTTCCGACGATGAAGTAATGTTTGATAAAGTGGAATGTGTTGTATAGATAAGAAGTGACATGATATATCATGACTTCCTCATGGGGTGGCATTTAGTACTTTTTTCGAAAGCGAGATGGAGGTGTACATATGTCCGTTGTTTGGAATGGTGTGGCACAACGGAGGAAGGTGGATTTGGGCTTTATATTTTTTCGTTTTAGATGCATGTGTGGGGGGGGCGTGGCGCGGCGGCGAAGGAATTATATGATGTTTGTCGCTGTGGAAGGACTTTCACTTCTTCCTCTTTGGTTTTATGGTGTTCTAGTGAGTTGGGTTGTTTATGTTTTTTGGTACAGTGGTTTTAGTTTATTAGTCGTGGTGTTGGTTTCTACTGTATAGAGGTTTTCCCTTCTAAGTTTTTTAGAGGTGGTGTGATGGGCATGTCCATGTATTTTGTATTGTTACTGTATGCTATGGTGCAAGGGCTTGTATTTTAGTTGGTCATTGTTCTTTCAAATTTGCCATTTTCAGACATTGGCTTTTTAGTTATTTCATATTCATGCTCAGCGTTGGTATATGGCTATTGGTATCCTTGTAATTTTTCAATGTGGCCTTGACGTCTGGACTTCCCAGGGTCGAGTAAAAGTTTGTTATTTATTCATTTCTGACTTCTTGTCACTTATATACTCCATTGTTGAGCCTAGTGTTGGTGAATTGGGGTGCTACTCCTTATTGCGTTTGGTGTCCATGAATCAAGATGTTACTCCTTTATTGCATTTGGCATTGGTGAATTAGGATGCTACTCCTTTGTTGCGTCTGGTGTAGGTGAATTGGGGTGTGGTTTACCAATTTGTCAAATTTTTCGGTTATTCTTTAGTTGAGCGTCTTCTCTTCTCTATGGTTTGGGGTTTGTCGACTTGAGTATACACAATTAGATCTTTGGGGTTGTTTAAATTGTCCTATAGTATTCTATTGGTGTTGTGTTTTGTTGGATTGTATGCCCCTCTAATGTGGTGAGTTGCACTCGACCCTTGAATTTGGTCCCTTGTTGTGGACAATGGGGGATGACCTTATTATGTTTCGGTCGGGCTTAATTGGGGTAGTGGTTCATCCTTTGGTTTGCTTTTCCAATTGTGGCTCGTTAACAAACCGTTCATCTTGCACTCTGGTCTTAGAAACCATGCCTCTTCGTTAGCCTATCGTGAATCACAGGGGTGGAGTTGGGTACTTAAATGTGGTCGTACTTTTGCTGGTGATTCAGTTTCCTCGTATTTTATTTGGTACCTTTAGAGGTACGCAAAGAAATATTATTGTTGGAATGTAAAGAGTTGGGCGAGTGTCCACACTTCTCTGATTTATATGTTGTGGGTGATGGCCTGAAATGGAATGCTAACACTGGAAAATTTTGCAAAAGACGATTGTGTTTCTTACATTCTCTCTCTATGCATCAACAATTGGATACTCTATTACGCCTATTTTTTAAGGAAAAACATGTCCACAGTTACAATATTTTTTCTGGTCTGGAGGACATCAAGAGAATTCTAAGGAACACCGAATTTAAATTCAATGCTAATGATGTTCCCCTTAGTTAGGTGGAGAATAATCTGGTGTTGGATTCAACCTCAAGGATCTCTATGACCTACTTGGAGACCCAAATGATACATTGTTTGCTAGTTCTCCATCTCCATATCCTATTCTTTTCATGGTGAACTAAGCATGTTGTACATTTTTATAGTTTTAATTTTTGCATTGACAAGTGTTTATGGCATTGAATGTTTTGTGATTCTCCTTGTTAGGGGAGTTTGGAGGTCTAAAATGGGCCTCCTAAGGAAATTATACAATAATAGTGGAAATAATAAAATAAGATTAGATTACATCATCAAATTTTAGAGGGAAAAAGGAAAAAACTATTTTTCCAACTCATATTTTCAATTTATCTCCTTATAGGTTTGCTCAAATTTCAAGCAGAAACATTTGTTGGATGAAAAATTTGATTCCTCATCCAAGAAGTACCCATGTTGCATACTTTTGATGGACCCTTTTACACAAAAAATTACAAATACATGAAAAACATCATTACAATCATCTTTTTTCATGTATTTCCCATTGTTTTTATAGTAAGGTCCATGGAAAGTATGCAACATAGGTATTCCTTGGATGAGGAATTAAATTTTGCATCCAATGAATACTTCTGCTCGAAATTTGAGTAAAACCTTAGGGAGATAATTTGAAAATACGAGTTGAAAAAGTAGTTTTATTATTTTATTATCTTTTAATCTTTTTACTTTTTTACTCCAAAAATGTCGAATCATCCCCCATGGTTGAAATCATCATCTTGAATCATATTGGTTCTTATAAAGTTTATTTTGGTTGTACATTTTTCTTAGGATGCCTATTTTAGACCTCAAAATTCCCTTAATGATAGCAATAAGTGGCATTTGGTGGTTACGCAAGACGATGTGTGCAGGTTGTCATATGATTGTTTCTCTTTGACAATGGTTGAAGGTCAAAACCCTTTCCTCTATGGTTGGTCATATTCTTGGTGTTTGGCGTCGGATTTTTGGGTGCATAGGTTGGCCTTTGTTTAGTAAGTTGCATAGTTTATATGACGCGTTTCCTTTTTCTCTACGGTTTGATGTTACAGATGTTCTGGGGATTTCTCGACTAGCGATGGTTGTTTCCTATTTTCTTGGTCATTATTTTATTTAACTACAAGAATTATGGGCATGAGTATGATAGTTATTGTGGAATTTTATGACTCTCTTTGACGATCTTTGTTTTGCTCTAGGACTCTCTATGTTAGTGATGGTGACAATTCACTCTGATAGCTTAGATATCATTGTATTTTCTTTATGTTTCTTGTAGCAACTGTTTAGAAATCACGATGATTATTTTGCTATAACTTATGTACTCTAACCGCCTCCTCTCATATCTACCCATTTTCATCGGCTTTCCCAGGGTAAACATGAGTCGAGGGGCTACTATGATAAGACTCAACCTCCTAGATGAGCTTAATGACTTACTAACCTCTTCCTAATGCCACATGGCCCCAAGGGCTGACCCACCTTTCTTGGACCTCTGTCCTTGAGGCAACTCATGTTTTTGTTGAACTGGAGCCAGAGTCGCTCACTTGCCAAGCCCTCCAAGGGATTAAGATTCCCCAGTCACTTGCATGAGCCTGCCTGAGTGCAATTGTAGCCTTTTTCTGCTAGTGCTACGCCAACAACTGTGAGATTTAAGGCTATTTTCCAGTGCTGGGGATTAGTATCTACCCAAAAATCTATGAAACTTTCATAACACATAATAGATATGAAGACAATGATTTTAATAACAAACTTGATCAAAGAGTTGGCCTACCCTGGTCCAATCATGACTGACATTCCGTAAAAAACTTCATAAATATGCAACCTACAAGTCATGAATGTAAGTCTGAACAAAAGGACTGAAAATTTATCTGAGGTTTAACAAGAAGGGTCATTGCCTTCTCACATTAGTTGTTATAACACAAATTAGGTCTTGCATTCATTATTCATTCAACTTCAAATAAAAACATGAAAGTGTTGTGATTGAGAATTGTCATATAAACATGGTTATAGCTAGCATATAATAAGATAAATAACAATGAGAGAATAACCATTAAAGCCACATAATAACAAGTGCATTTACTCATCAAAAGAAACAGAACCTTAACTCTTATTAAACATAGAAAAAATCCAACCAAGTTCAGGACATCCACCAACCACCCCACTATAGATTGGTTGAGCCAGATATTTCTTTCAACGAATCACCCCCGTGCCATATTCCAATCATGAATGTGGGATATGATGGGATAAACCAATCCATAAACCAAGGGAATCTATAGATTAAACCACCTCCACCCTCACCATACTGTGACCTCACCTAAACCAGTGTCGAGATCATAAAACTAAACTAATCTTGCATGCCTCATAATTTCTTCTCCAATACCTTGAGGAATTTTCCAGTCTCCACCCTTAGGATTTACCATGTATCCCACCATTACAGGTTAAGGGATTCATAGGCCTTTGTTAATTTTCCTGAGACTACCTCACCCAGATCCAAAATATTCTGGAAATCCAAAGCTCCAATCGAGAAAAGTCCCATCATACCATGGTTATTTGGAAATGGCAAGGCTAGGCTAAAATCCGATGTTAAAACCCGACAAAATCCATTCCACTGACAACAAAAGAACCAAATAGCAACATGCACATACCATGCATGTCAAAACCATCTAGGAAATCATAAATGCAACATGTTGCAAGTATTCCTGTTGAAGCTACTTGATCCAACTTTTACTTGCTTAATCCTTGCTTTCCTTGTCTTTCCTTTTCTTACCTACTTTACTTCTCCTCTTGGTGCTCTTATCCTCTTTGAGACTAATTACAAAACTGAATTGAACAAAACGCTACCAACTGATGCTCCGATGTCTTCTTCTTAATGATGCCTCTAATTTCTTCAATTTTCCATTATTTTCCTTCACTTTCATCCTCACATGTAACTTATGACATTTCAAAACCCTTTTCTCCTAATTTCCTTTATTTTCATAAATAAAATGCCAAAAGTACCATTTTTCCTTTTCAAAGCCTTAGCCATTGCCTTTGCCAATTTTCCCTTTAGCCATAAACACATCAAGTGATGCCCACTAGGATATTTTTCCCAACATCAAGATTGGAATTAGTGTCCCTTAACTATGGTCTTATTTTGCTTTATTGACTTTTATTACATGAAATTTTAACCTGGGTTTGTTATATAACCCTACCCCTTAGGGTAACATTGTCCTCGATGTTCTATGACACCTGCAACAAGTAAAACCGCTAAAATAAAAACATACTGCCCATGGAGCTCTATAACCTAACTTGTTGTAATATTTATAATAACAACTCGCTGAAAGAAAACCATCATGACAAACATGACAACATGACAATATGACAACCATATCGCTGATTGGATCTTTATTACACAACTCATGGTGGTACTTACAATAGAAACCATATATATAATATCAAAAACTCATTTGCCTCCACTGGAAAACAATGAAGGAAACATAATCCCCATCTGATCAACCATCTCCCATGTAGCTTCATCGGGCCCAAAGTGCTTCCGCTACACTTTCAATTGCTCGATTGCTTTGTTTCAGACCATGAGATGTTCCGTTGTAATATGCATTGAGGTTCTGTCTATAATTATCCTTCTTGCTCCACCTGCAATATAGACCAATTAATAACTTTATCAACATCCTTTACACATATTTTAAGCAATGAAACATGAAAAACATCATGGATTTTCACTGTCAAAGGAAGTGCAAGTTTGTAGGCCACTGGTCCAATCCTCTCAAGGATCTCAAAAGGCCTGCAATACCATGGTGCCAACTTGGCACGTGATCGAATCCTCAAGGAGCTCTTCTTGGGCTTAATGCACAAATACACATATTCCCCAACCTGAAACTCCTTAAATTACCTGAGCTGGTCCCCATAACTCTATGGTGAAAATGCAAAGTTGGGTTACACTTGTGTGAGAAATGCTCTCGAAAAATTCACAATCTCAATTTTTCAGCCAAACCAAAATTTTCTTTGGCCAAATTTTCTATATTTACTTAGCCAAACTATTATACTAAAATTCGGATAAACAATTGGTTGTTTAGATTAACATCGATCTTTAAACAAAATTTTTAATGGATTTGAAAAATTGGAAAAAAAATAGTTTGGTCTAACTATTTATTTCAGTCGAGAACATAATTTGGCTGAACTATATATTCGACCGAACTAGTTTTTCAGCCAAAAAAATGTCTTTATATATGAGGGCCTTGACGTTGTTGCTGAATTTTCTACGTTGTTAGTGTGTTATTATCATTGTGTTGAGCGCTGCTATTTTGGCTGGGCCGTTGGTTTGATGGAGGAAATGATTGTGTATGTGGATGAATTATTTTTTCAACATTTTTTATTATTTTTTATGGTTTTAGTAATTCTTTGTTGGGTTTTTTGTAGGGTTGGTTGGCGCCAGGGGAATTTTTGCAAGATTTTTACATGAGGTTGGTTGGTTGGCGCTAGGATTGGTTAAACCTCATTGTTTTTGGAGGAATTATGTGAGCTTCATTAGCCTCCTCATCTGGACCAAGAATGTCCTCCTTTGCTTGTCTAAATGGATTTTTGAATGCCTTGAATGGTTGGTTGATAAGAAAAAAGAAAATTTTATAATGTAAATTAAATGGATATATGACAAAAAATGTCTATGGTTATGATGTAAAAATATTAACTGCCTTAAAATGTCTATGGTTATGATGTAAATGTATATGGTTATGATGTAAAATGTATATGGTTATTGTTTATAACAAAGCAGGTTGTAGAGGCAGCAAGTCCTTACCTGAAGATTGAAAGTCCCTACCTGTATATTGAAAGTCCCTACTTGAACATTGAAAGTATTAGAAAATATGCAATCCAATCTATATGTAAATTCATATAAAAATATTATATTTTAATATGTCAGTTCTCTTCTAATATATAAAAATATTAAATTTTGATATGTCAGTTATTTTCTGATATGTTAACCTTCAGACAGGTTGATTAAGATTTAGAGGGTGATCAATAGTTGATTCTTAATACAATATCTGACTAGTACCTTGGCCACAAATGCCATACAACAAAACTATATCTCCCACACTAGTCTTTGCCCACTCACATAAAATGTTTATTTTTTATGTCCAAAAAAACTTGTCTAAAATTACCATTGCTCATATTTGATGATGGTTGTTATCATGCTCTTGTGGTTTATGAGATCTAGGCATAGTATGATCATGTTGCATCAGGCATAATATTCATTTGGATCTATTCTAATCTAAAATAATGAACCAAAGCATGAACAATACTTCACATGAAATATTTACATTAATATTTTACTTCCTTAATTATTTCTCATGTCTTATTGCAAATTCCTTTGCCATATATGTGTTGTTTTAGAAAAGGAAATCAATAGAAATTACAACAACTAGAGTAACACAGTTGGGATGTAATATAGCCATGTGGATGAAATTCACCCAAAGAAACATCATGTTTATCGAGTTAAATCCACTAATAGGAAGCTTTATGTAGTTTCATCAAGGATGCATAAGCTCCATCTAAGCAGTTCATTATATTTTCCATGTTCTGCAATAACTCCATTATTCACCACATCTATGAGATCTACATCTTTGATTGTTGAAAGATGGCGTGCAACAACAATGGTGGACCTATTTTCCATTACATGATCCAATGCCTCCTCAACTATGTGTTCAGATTCAATGTCCAAGGCACTTGTAGTTTCATCTAGTAGTGACATCCTAAGGTTTTTTACAATTTCTCTTGCAATTGCTATGCCTTGCTTTTGACCTCTAGATAACTTCAGCCCATTCAACCCCACATATGTATCATATCCCTAGGGAAGACTTGATATGAACTTATGAGCATTGGAAGCTTTAGAAGCCTCTACAATTTGCTTATCTGAAGTTATTCTATCCCTTCCATAAGTTATATTTGCAAGGGACCAACCATTATAAGCTCTTTGATGTTGCTAACATCATGTTGTTACATGCACTCAACTGAGAGGTCCAAAGCCAAGCAAATGTTCCAAACCTATGCTCTTCATCATATTCAAAAGTTTTTCATTTTTCTCATCTCTTCAACATTTGTAATTGATTACTTGCAATGTTGGGATGTTCTTTTTAATGTATATTTTCTCTACACTCATCTTTAAATTCCATGGCATTTTTTTTTCAAATCTATTACAACTATTTATAAACCAGGGCATAAACTAAGTAGAGAAGTAGAAACACAAGAAACATAAAAAAAAAATGAAATAAATGACTGTAGCTATGGATCAAAAGAAATTCTATTGCATTGAGAAATTTTATCACACAAACTCTACAACAATTTTTTTTTTGTTCTTCCTATTTTTGTAGAATATAACCCCTTAATTGCACATGACCCTAATTGCACTTGACAACACTTGAACATGACCCAAAGGTCACATGACCCTTCGGCCCATCGACCCTCGACCTTCGGCCTTGATCCTTTGGCCTTCGACCTTCGGCCTTGATCCTTGACCTTTGGTATTCAACCATTGTTTCACTTTTTGGTTTTAGACGACCTTTTTTGGGCCATTTTCATTGGCCCTTCGGCCTTGATCCTTGAGCCCATTTGGGCAACTGTTGTTTCTCTTAGATTAACATAAAAATACCCAATTTTTGTACAATGTAAACCCTCACCAACTATTTTGTTTAAATTATTTTTAAATTCTCTACAAAAAATAATAATATTGTTACACATTAATTTTTTGTATAATATAACCCCTCACCATATTGTTTACATTATTTTTAAATTCTCTACAAAACCTAACAATTTTTTCACACAGTAATTTTCTGCACAATATAACCCCTCAACGTATATTTTGACCCTTACCCAAGGCCTAACAGTTCCGTTACACAATTTTTTTTGTTGTTGTATAATATAGTCCCTCAAAGTATGTTTTGTCCCTTACCCAAAGCTTTATCACTGTAATCAACTACATTAAATAAAAAGCGGGTCTACCATTTTCAAGTTAATTTTTTTTCTTTTGTTAGCTCTCATTTTTAAAGAAGCATATAAATATATAATCTAACAGAATGTATTACAATTTTAATATGTAAATTTTAAGCAGGCAACTTAGATATTAAATTTACTAGAATAAAACTTGGTCTATCATTGTTCATTTTAATTTTTTTCCCTCTTTATTAACTATGTTTTTAAAGAAGTATATAAATAGACCCATTTAAGGCATATAAATAAACAACATGTGTTATAGTTTTAGTATAAAAAAATTATAACAAGGAAATATAAGTGTTAAATTTACTAGAATAAAACTGGTCTATCATTTTTCATTTTATTTTATAACAAGGCAGAATAAGTGTTAAATTTCAAAGAATGAAAATAAAATAAATTAAGAAATACTTTTAAGCTTAGTTGATTTGAAGCTAAGTTGAATTAGAAAGATTTTTATCTGTGGAATGAGCATAAAAATAAATTAGTAAATACTTTCAACCTTCACTTGAGTTGAACCTAAGTTAATGAATTAGATATTTGTAGTTGAGTTGAATTATAGATCTCTAGTTGCTTTCATCTTGCAATTCTCCAACCATCCAACCAAGTAGAAACAACTTTTCCTACTACCTGGCCTTCTGACAGATTTGTCTAAACAATGATCTTTTGCACAACCTAACCATTCACTAAATGTTCTGTTCACACATTAAATTTCTTCCATTTTGTGATGATACAATATCAGATTTATTAAATTCCTTGGATTTTGTGATGATACAATATCATATTTATCTTTGTAGTACTCTAACCAAGTGACTTCTTTAGGCTTTTCCTAACACATTTTTAAGTGAATATTGCGTTAATTCAAGATAGAAATTGGGCTAATTATAATTTTAAGTTGTTAAATCTATGTCGTAGATTTCTTCAATACACTTAATATATTTCTACATTGAAAAATATAATTTAAATGACAAAACATCAACATCTTATAAAAAATATAATGATGTAAATTCCAAGAAAAATAGAAAGTCACCTAATATTTATACATTAAATTAAAATATTTACACCTTCCATATTAAGTTGATGTAATATCCACGAACCTTCTCAAACTAATCATAAGGTAATTTCCTATACCTAGTTATAGTACTAGGTCAAAGATTTTCCCAACTTATCACGAGGTAATCTCCTATGCCCTTTGTTTTCTCACTTCATCAAAGGTATGCATAACTTTTAAAATCTCTTCATTTTCCGCTTCTGATTTTGAGTCAATGCATCATGAATTAAATCTTGATATCATTATTCATGTGATGTTATAGTGATAGGGATCTTGATTGTGACCATCGGTTTGACCATGGAAAAATGCTTGGCCATCCATTTAAGCAATCATTTTATATAGAACCAGTTCCTAAAATCAATAACTCTCTAACATCATAATTTAGAATTGCTTGATGAAACTATCAATGACATGTATAAATTCCGAAGGAGAACATAAAATATGATCCTAAAACTAGGCTAAATCCTTGTAGTATTCCATTATTCAATCACAATAGGCATTTATTTATTATCACTATCCCATAAACTAAGGCATTTATTTATTATCATTCCATTATTCAATCACAATAGGTATAAATATATTAAAATTGTTTTTTACAGGGATCGGAAAAGTCATTAAGCATGGTTGAAAAATGAAGATTATGCATAGAAGTTTCTTGCTATCCCAATCTAGGGCAAGAAATGATTACTTATGTTCTATGTAGTATTGTGATGAAAACATTCCTCCAAAGGAAAAGGAATGTACTACGAAGAACAACAAACAATGAACCATATTATATTTGATTGATATAAGGCTTAGGAATAGCTATGGAGCACGGATCCAATGGAATTGTAGTCTTCACTAATTCCAAACTTGTGCTACAACCAGACGAAATGTGTGTACCAAGATAAAAAGGAGAGGTTAAAAACGACTGCATGAAGAAGCAAAAAATGTTGTTAGTCAATCTCAATCATTTAGCATAAGACATTGTTGAAATGTTAATAGGATGTCTAGTGAGTTATTGTATGGGGCAATGCCAATTCAAGATTTGTGTGTGAGATATGAATTAGTGTTAAGAAGCTCTCGATCAATATTTATTGATGGAAATTGTAAGATACCTTTGATATGTGTGTGTTTTTTATTTATAAATGTGTCATTTTTAATGACCATGTGTTTTTTCAATTCTATACCAAGTGTGTCCCCACTATGTAAGAACAACTTGGTGAAATTAACATGTTTTATAAAATTTTGTATTTAATTTTCAGAATGTATGTACGTCAACATTTGTGTTTTTATTCTTGAGTATATTTTAAATGAAGAGCTTTAGATTATTACATTAATTTTTTGAATTCTTTCAGCATTTTTAAATAGCAGTTTTAAGATATTAAAATGCATGATGTAATTTCATGGGTTACATATATTAAATGCATGAGGTAACTTCAAGGGTAACATCAATTTTATGAATTTTTAATCTTTTTAAATAGAAATTTCAAGATTTTTAAATGCATGAAGTAACTTCAAGGGTTACAACAATTTTCCAAATTCTTGATATTTTTAAATAGAATTTTTAAAAAGAATTGTAAATAAATGAGGTAACTTTTTAAATATCAT